>JAAAKE020127103.1:0-14773 GCA_010014785.2 Anisolabis maritima
TGTATAATTGGTTCTCTTCTCTGAGTTACCTGAAAAAAGAAATCATTTCTTCTATTTCTTTCCCCCCCCTCCCCCCCCCCCCCCCCCCCCCCCCCCCCCCCCCACCCCACTCACTCACTAAACGTCGGCAAGAAAACAAAATTCATCTAAAAATTAAACAGCGTTCCACTTCCTTAGAGGAAAAAATCATAAATCTTCACAAATTGATTATCATTTTCAACATCTGATGCCATTAAGGCCCCATCCATATTTATTTAAATAGGTTGGTAGCCAATATAATTTAAATAAATTTTATCGCTCAGGACGAAGAGAGAACTGCTGACTCTTAAAAGGTGAAGCGAGACCTCTACTCCAAAGGACAGGGACCACCAGCATCGATGACGAGAGAATGCGAAACCTGCGCGAATAGGATGATTCACTCGCAATTTGAGTTCTGTTTGGAGCTAACGTAGAGGTATTTATTAATTTAGTGAATCGTTGTGGGATCAAACAAATAAACTGTACTTTGCGCAAAATACACCATTTACTAGCTTTATTCTCTTTATTTTCTTTCCTCCAGGCTGAAAACATCGCTGGTCTTATTTCCTCTTCGCATTGTCTTCTTTATGAATTCGGTTTTTAAATAAGTTTCTTATAATTGTAAAAAATTTAAGAAGCGACAGCTTCCATCTATGGACAAGTAAGAAATTTGATTTGTGCATGATTTTTTTCATTTAATGTTTGTACCAATAATCACTTGTGTAAAAAAAAAATCAAACCAAATAAATGTGACCTGAAGATTTTTATAGATGAGAATAAATGAAGGCTATTTCTAACACGAATTAAGTGTTTTTAGTAAGATCTCTGGGTGTATGGGATGATATTTAAAACAAATTCGGATCGAGAAACTTCAAGCTAAAAATCTTTAGTGTAAAGTGAATTAAATGACAGTTTACAATTTCGTTGTTTCTAGATGAGTTTGAATTAAATTAAGATATACCTTATGTCTGAAGCTTCCGAAATTTCGTAGAGATTCATTCAAATCGAATTTTCTCCATAGGGTGACATTATATTCATTTTGTAATTGTTATAATTTTTTTCTTATTTCATTTTTTTTTTTATAGTTCTGGCCACTTCAGCCTGTCTGCATATGACCTACTTCCCGCAGGACTCTTCTCTACTCGACTCGACTTCCGCCATCCAGTCGAATATTTCTTCTTGGTAAAATCTTACATATATATTACCGCTATTAACATAGATATTTAAGATGCCTTATGGCTGTGGATATTATTGTAATTGAATGTTGTAAAAAAAAGATTTTATTTCAAAATGCTTCCCAGATGGAAGGTCTAGGGCAATTTCAGAGCCGGCTAGCAAGAAATATGTATATTTGCTATTACTGACACAAACATTCTATCGCCTGTTGGGCCTATCTTCACCCATATGCTGCTATCAGTGACAGACAGAACAGAACCACCCAAAGAAATATACATATTTCTGAAGATGGTTTTTGTTTGGGGAGGGGGGGAGGCTAAGTTTTGTGGGAGAAAAGGGCCCAAATAAATTTTTTTTCATCCTTGGTCTTTAGAGTTGATTATTCTTTTTTTTTGCATGTGGTTCTTATTATATTCAATTTAAACTTAATATTTTTGTAATTTTTATTTTCATTATTTTATTAAAAATTGAATTCATTTTTTCAAATTTTTTTCAACTTTGAGGGTGGGAACGGCCCCCTAGCCCCCTTGAGAGCATTTTGATTATTTGACTCATTCATATCTATTAAGACATTTTAATAACCCGTCATTTGGACGTAGAAATAAGAAATGAATGGAATCCCGAAATAAAACTCAAAATTTGAATTAGCTGTTAATTTTGATGCATATTTTCCCAAGAGCTTCTTGCCGAATTTAGATTTAAAATGGGATAAAGAGAATAGTTAAACCAAAATCAACTCTCGGCCCTTGTATCGATTATTCTTTTTAAAATTGAACATTTAGTTTTGTCTCTTTGGCATTTTAGAACACATGTATACGGTATAATTATTAATTATGCAGGCATATTATTTATACCATTTGGTAACTGCCTGGGATCCGAACCCACACCCTTTGGCTTCTAGATTATCTCAATGGACAATGTTACAATCTCTCGGCCTCATGGTGGGGGCAATATGATAGACATGATTTTGTTTAGGGTAATCTATTCATAAGAATTCCTCTAGTTAATAAATAATTGCGCTTTAAATCAACTAAAGTTTCACTTCATAAATAATACAATTTTATTCAACAAATGTTTTTTAACCTACTACTTGTCGGACATTTGTACAACTAGATACGATACTCTCTCTTTTCGCATAAAATTGCAATATGTTCTTTCCACTTTACCAAAATGTAAAACAAGACTCGACAAATTGAAACCAAATTCGTACTTTATGAAATTTAAATGAAAAAAATAAATAAATAAATAAAAAAATTTCAATTTACAAATGAACAACAAACTCCCTAAAAAGAAATTATTCTAAATAATTTATTCTTTTTTTCTTTCTCATAAGACAGGAAGGTTTGTTTGTATTAATATGTAGGAAAGTCTACCATTCAGGATTTTTTCCGAAATACAGGGTGACCTGTAAGTTACTTTCGCATTTAAAAATAAAATTTTTTATGATGTATGCTCTGTGAATTAAAGAAAATATATAATGAAGCATTGATTTTCAAAATAAAATTTAATAAATTTTACTAGCTACTACAAGTATTTTTCCAAAGAATATTTTTTCTAAATCTGAAAAAATTATAATTTCATTGATGACATAAAAATTATTAAAATTTTTTTCAATATGAAAGTTTCGGATAGCCTATATTCTCAATCTATGCGTCCAAATTTTGGGTTTGTTTGTTTGTAAACACAATTGCTACCGTACAACTTGACAGAATGAAACAAAATTTTTTATAATCATATAATCAGGGACCAAAAGCAACTTTTGACAATCGTCCCCATTCTACTAAAGTTTAGGAATATTTTTTTGTCTTTCATCATCGAAGGCCATAGAAACATCAACAAAAAATTAAAAATTGATAATAACCTTTATCTCATTTAAAGCTCACCCTTCACTTCCTCTTGGAGTAGTGCCAGGGTCTCCTGTTTCATGATTCAAGGGTTGGTGTTTTATTCCCCTATTTTTATTTAATATTTTTTTAAAGTCATTTTTTGGCTCTAGAGGCTATTATGACTATTATATGAAAAGAAAAATCAGTTTGAATGGCTTCCGGCGGGCGATCAATGGCCTTATTCCTAGGGGTCACCCATCTGATGTTCACCGCCTCTTGACCTTGCCTAGATGCTAGATCTTTGTGGCTTATTTAATTCAATTGACTACCAATTAATTTAAATAGATATAAGAATAGCGTTTATTACCAATTGATAAGTTTTTATTGGTATCTTTATGGCCTTCGATGCCGAAAGACAAAACAATATTCCCAAACTTTGGAGAAATATTAACAGCATTATTAATCTAAAATATCTAGCATGTTTATAATTACTACTTCATGATTAAATCTAAAGATATTTCTCTATTTTTCTATTTAAATGAGTTGATTTCCATCCGATAGAAAAAAAAACCAAGCATCTGACTCGGAAAGTGGACACTTATCAGCTGCAATAACTGCTTTGTCTGCAATTCAGCACAAGAAATAAAGACACTGCAAAGATTTTGCCGCAATCCCCCTCAAATATTCAAACGCGCTAAAGTCTGCAAGACAAGAGAAAAATGGTGAGAGAATTGGAGTGGGAGGGGCAGGGGATGAGGAGAGAGAGAGAGAGAGAGAGAGAAACCATTCTGAATAAAGCGGTATCAATTTTTCAAATATCCCCACAGGCCATGGAAATTTAATAGAGGTTGGTTGGTTGCTCAACGGATAAAGGAAATTTTTCATTAACAACAAAATGAAATAAGCGACTAAATAAATTTTTTTATTAAATTTATCAATGGTGAAAGAATTAGGAAGAGAAATGGTGACATCATCAAATCCAGATTTATCTTAATCGAAGCCTAATTCATTTTAATAATAAGAAATAAACACTGTGATTTTTTTAATCAAATTTATTAACAGACATTTCGGCCAATTTGACTCAGTGCATAAAGAAATCTATGTTATTATTTTCAACTTGTTCAACCTTCCAACTGAATTAGGCCTAGGAGCATAAAAAAATTCTTATTATCTTAACATTTTATTTTTTGAAATTTATATATATATTCACACTCACATCATACAATTTATTTAATATATAAAGAAGTGATTCAATTTGTGAATTGAATAATTTAACAAAATCCGGAAACATATATTTGGAATAGTATTTTCAGGGATTAAGCCGAGTTGGTTTTTGAGATTGACGCGATAGAATAAATATATGTATTTTTCCCTATATATTAATTTCTAACTTTCTAATAATCATTTTACTCTTTTTTTTAATTCAATCATTGAAAATATATTTATTTATCCAAACAATATGACCTGCAAATAAAAAATAAACATGAAATTATTAGATTATAGGTAATAATCTTTTTATCTGGTTGTTTTTCAGGAGAACCCTTTTTATACTACATGAATGATAGTGAACACCTGTTTCTTTGAGAAGACGGAATAACAAACAGCCCTCACGCTAGTTCTTGAGAGTGGAAATTCTGATATATGGAAACGAATATTTTGAAAGTTTAAATGGTAACTATTTTTTTGGTAAAGGCTATGGCCTTCCAAGATCCAAAATATATTTCAATAAATATTTTAATTTTTCTTAAATTTCATGACTTATGTCTCCCTCATTGGTCAGCCGTGGCCTTTAACAAATTTATTATTTATAATAATTATATTCAACTTTTTATTACTATGACCCATATTAAAGAATAAAAAATTTTTTGCGATCCACCGCGTTCGATTCAAGTGCATATTGCCATTTAAATCAAATTACAGAACCTCTCTTTTTTAATTTTATTGTGTTTAAAAGAAAAGCATCTTTTTTTTTTGCATTTATATAAAATTTTCACAATTAACAAAACCTGGCAACCCGCAGAGTTGGTAGGAATTAAATATAACAATATCTATTCTAACATTGTTGTATTGAATTATCAGAGCGTTATAACAATAATATCCTCTCCTAGTTCTGAGACAATATTTAAAACAATTATGAACTCCATTAAAGAGCAAGTGATTTTCTATAGAGTTCATAAGGATATTTAATCATTTGAGGCGGCGATATCCAAAACGTGACTCTCTCCTCTCAAATGCGCATATGGTTCTGCAGAGATAAGACACAAATTCACTGCCAAAAGCTGACCGAAATGCAAAATGTTTCTCCGCTCTTCGTGAAAGGAAAGGAGAGAGAAAGAGGAAGAGGGTGTAATATCAATTACATCCTCCCCTTCTCCCTCTTCTCCTTCTTGAGACAATATTTATTTGGAACAAATACCACCTTGCGTTCTAAGGATAAGAGAGAGAGACTCCCTCCTATGAGGTTAGTCATCTCTTTTGTGTACTTATACAAAAAATTCATAGAGAGGGAATTTTAATCAAAAGAGAAGAGAATTGTATTAACTAGAAATGAAATTCAAAAGATAAGAAAATATCCTCAGAAATGACTAGAAGAAATTAACTACTACAACTACCACACTCATAAAAAATATAGTCTACACGGCGATAGCAGCTCCAATTTTTCTTAAATGAAAATTCTTCAATTTTGCTTTAGGTTGAATGACTTCCAGATGATTCTTTATAATAGAAATTTACCTCAAACCCCTTAATTAAAATTGATGAAATATATCTGTCGATTAGATCAGTCATGCTAAACCACTGATTACCTCTCAAATGATGGTATAGGAATTTTTTTAGAGGATTTTCATAAAGGAAAATCTCTATATTTTCTCTTTTTTGCATTTAATTAATTTACTTCTGAACATTTTGATAGATCATCATAAATCCGATAGAATTCCGCCCCTTAATTCCGAAAATTCCATTAAAACATTCAGATATTTTGATATTCCCAACATTTAAAAAATTTTCCTTTTTCTCTTTAATTTTTGCTTTGATGAAACTATTGAAAAAAATTTGGTATACTCTTTTTTGGGATAATATAAAATAATATATAAATAGTGCTTGCTCGCAGACACCTTAAAACCAGAGCCCCCCCCACCGTATACAAAATATATATAAAAACGAGTTAATTACCAACTAGGGAACTAAGAAATTTGCTTTCTTTGGATAAGTCGTAAAATAAACTAGTAAGATCAACCTAAAGACTAACGCTCACCTTATAAGAGGAAGGCGACCGCAAGTTACCCCATATAAGACTGGCATTTCTTCCCCTTCCTATATTCCAGCCTTCCCCATATCCATAAAACGTCAGGCCGTCCGATAAGCCGATTTGCTATTTATTTTGGACGCATCAAAATTAAAAAAGGCCAAGAAAAGAGATTCATTTTTATTTTTGAAATTATCTAAAATGATATATTTCGAAATCGAAATATTTAATTCTAATTAGTAGAATAAAAGAAAATAGAAAGATTATCGATTTTAGAAGAAATAATTTAAATATTTCATGTATATTTAATGTTTCTAGAGAAAAGTGAACTTAACATATGCAAAATGACGAAATGAAATGTCAAAAAAACGTAACAATGTCAGTCAGCCACCTGTTAAGAATGATTTTGATCTATTCCTCTCCTCTCTCTAGAACCATTGATGAAATTCCTCAAATGTCCTAAAGCGAATTTACACAATTATATTTTAATCACTGGGAAGTAAAGTTTTTAGCCAGGATCCAACTTAATCCTTAACAAAAACGGATTCACATTCAAAGCAAAGTCGTCGTCGCAACCAACACAACTGGCTTAGCTTAAGCGGAGAAGAACTCTGCTTTTTTCTCCGGGTTTTTTTTTTTTTTTTTTTTTTTTTTTTACCGAACAAAAGAGAAGTAATTAAGATGGCTCTGCGGCGAAAAATGGCCGGCAATAAAATAAAACCAAAAAGTATCCCACGTATAATCCTTAAAAAATAGAATACTCTGTTAAAAAGCGTCGCTTTAAATGGTTTTCCATTATTCAAATGGTCATTGATTAACCCTCAGCAAAAGGGAAAAACTTTGTTTCACTTTTGTGAATGAAAGTAAAAAAAATTTAATAAAAATAAAATTATTCTCTCTTTCACTTTTTTTTTTTTTTTTTTTTTAATATTAATTCAACCAACGATTACGGAATAATTCGCAAATGTTTGTGGATTAAACTTAAAACAAGATGGATCAAAGCTAAAGCATTTTTATGGATAAAAAAGGAAAAAGTAATCTATAAAAAAAAAAAATCTAAGTTGAATTTTTATTTTTGTTTTAAACTAAATTTTTTTTTTTTCAAATTCTATTCTGTCTGACGTATTTTTGAGGGGCTTTTTTTTGACGTAAGATAAAAACTTAATGGTATCTTTCTATATAAGAAATAAAAACCAGCTGTTTCTGAGATTCTACCTGGCATCCACATCACTTTATTTTGCAAATATTTCGGCCATCCTCATTATCACAATGTGATTTTGAAGTAGACCAGCATCCGAGGATAATAAATGGCTTGGGAGATTAGGGGCATTCGTCCATCGAGCGATAGCAATTTGGTATTATAGGAAGTATGTGAGGATGATCGACCTCACTTCACACGAAATATTTGTTAAATAAAGTGAATTTGCTGTTTTTATCTCTTCTTATATTTGAAGCTTATAATATTTCTGACGATATTTTATCAAAGCCTCAATAGGAAAAATATATTTTGTGTTGTGACTACTTAAATTCACTCTTTTTTTTATAACTAGATGAAAAGACTAGGTGATTGACAGTAAAAAGAAAAGTTACAAACATTTAATTCAAAAAAGAAAAATGAAAATCACAGCGGCAATAATCGTCTCCCTAAGAAATAAAAGAATCTCTTATTGGTAGAAAATGTTGGACTGAGAAAAATCAGGACGTCACCTGTTCAGTATCAAATCGAAAGTGAACTTTTCCCACTTTATGGTCCTATTCTTTTTCATACTGACTAGAATGAGAATGGTAATTTCCCATCCATCTCAAGCGTTTCAATCTCATGAAAAAAAATATGTACAAGTGCGATTTAAAATCTGTAGCAGATACCGATCAACTGGAACTGTAATTCTCTTAAAGGGATATACAACCTGGAAAAAAGAATAAGAGAGAGCTACAGGCAAGGACCAATTGCATTGATTCTTATTCTTAGTCTAGAAAAAGAAAACTGTATTGGGGATATATACCTTTCTTATGAATAACTCTATCCATATATAGATCTTTATATCATGTTAGAGTTTCATTTAAGAGCGATCAAAACATTGACACGAATGACGCAAAGTTGATGGCCATGGGGGAGGAAAATAACAAAAACAATGGCAACAAAGACTTATTTTTTATATTTCATTTAAACTGGGATGATAGTTAGACAAAAATCCATTTTAGGTCATTGCAGCTCCGGTTTTCAGAAAATATATATGTTTAAAATGCTGTCTGTATTGCATAGATGAGCAGTTGCATAAGGACCCCCTCTCGAATTCTAACCACAGAAATTCCCTTGCACCGATAGGTGGTATATCATACTCCTATCCACATGTTTATGAAATTTATTGACCTAAAACTTCGGGAAAGAGGACACTTTTATAGTTGAATATTTTATTATTTATTTATTAATATTTTTTATGAATCCTTGAAAAGTGTAATGAAGAATTAAATTTGAACTCATAGGCTAAAGGATAAATGGTTCTTAACCTTTTAGAATTTGGAATGCAACTTTTCTATATCAGCACATTTTTGCAATGATTAAGACAGATATAAAGAAAACACGAGTACTAGATTGATAAAGAGATGTTTAAACGAGAAATATCCTCAAGAAAACCAATCAAAAAAACCAATGATATCATACAAAATGCGACAACGGAGAATTGCCTTTTTTAAGAAATGCGCCAATCCAATTGGAATGTTAACAGATGAAGAAAAGTGACGAAAGTACATTTAATCAGTACAGTTGTGTTCCCAAAGAAGATCGAGTGCCTAAAAACATTTTCCCACTTAATTCACTTTCAAGACCATAAAGCATCCATCTGTGGCAGTTTTTCTTAAAAAGGTTAAGGTCTCTATATGGCAAACAGAGGATGAACAGCAAGCAACATTTATATAAACATATATATAACGTAATTTGAAGAATTCTAAGAGACTGGAATGTGAGGTTTTTCAGCAAGACAATGTTCCCTGCGGTGAAGCAGCGGTTCAATGACAATAATATTGTGGTATTGGCCTGGACACAGTCCAGATCAAAACCCAATTGAGAATTTATGGCAGAAAATCAAATCCAAACTTATCAAGGTGTATCCCAATACGAATCACATTTGTTCTGGCGAATTAAGGTTACCCAACTAACTTAATTTTATTGTCTAATTTTATTTTTTGTTACTAAAACCATTATAAATAAATTTTTTAAAATATTTTTCATTATATTATAGAAAAACTTATTTTTTGTCTTTCATAATATTGTCAATTTTTTTTATTTTACATTATTTAAATAAATATATATCCTTAGAGGAAAGTTATATATATATATTTTTTTTTATAAAAGAAAGATGAAATATCTGCTAAAAAATAATGTTGTTTGAGAATAAAATGCGAAAAACCTGAAATTTTGAAACGGTACTAAACTTTTGTCGCGACCTGTAATTTAAAACACTAACAAAATTTGAGATATTATCGTAAAATGAAAAAAAAAAAAATAAAATAAAATTTCTTTGATTATTTAAATAACGAGCTTATCTTCATTATTTTATTTTTTTCATTCAAATTATTCAAATTAATCTATTATCCGTCTTTATTGTTTTTGAATTTCTAATTTTAAGTTGTTATTTAATAACGTTTTGATATTATAAGTATGTAATAAAAAGAGGAGGGGATTTATTTGTTTTTCTTTTATTTTATGGCTCATTTTTCGTCATGAGAGATTTATGTTAATTATATTAGAATTTATTTTAAGTCAAATCGGTCCGAAAGTAGGACACTCCCAACTAAATTCGCTATTAATTATGTGCAATTTGCATTCATATTGAAAGAGAGCAGCAGCAACAGCGATCGTTTCTAGTGTAAAAAAAAAAAAAAATAAAATGACTCATTTTTCAAATTTTGATTTTATTTTTTTGTTACAATTCCAAATCGATAAAAAGTATTTTCTATTCAAATAGATTCCCTGCTTAGCTGATTAGCATAGCGAGAATTTCCCTCTTTTTTTTTTCTACCCATTTTGCGGGAGGGAGATATATTTTAAGAAAACAATAAAGATTTAAATGCCGATGAAATAGGAAGTTATGTGATTTCTTTAATTGCGTTTAAAATTAAACGGCAGGGCAATTATTCCTATTTTCGAAGTGGAATCAAATTTTATACTCGGTTGCTTAGATATCATCTGGTTACGACCTGCTATTATGTTGGCGATCAATCCGGGATTAGAAACGAAGCGAAATTGTTGAATTCCTAATTAATAGGTCATTTTAGATTTCCAGATATCAGAGGAATTCTTTAAATATTTTTTTATATTTTAATTTAATTTAGTGATTTATATTCTTTGACCTAGTCAATCAGAGATGGTTCGAATCCATTAAAATTTATTATATTACCATTTTATTATTTCCTTGGTACTTTCTGTGGTTTATACCTCTCATATAATGTATTTTCAACAATATATTTTTATTTTAATAATTTATTTTTTTAGGTAAATTACTACCGCTTATTTCATGTATTCATACAATTAATAACAATACAAATACAACATGAGTAACTATCCAGTAGTCATTCTCGCAGAGAGGTGAAGAATGGCAAAAGGAGGCTGAACGCTCCACGCTTAAAGGGATCCAATCTCAGCTCTACATATTTGAACTTGGGAACTCCGACAATTTCAAAATTTGAATTTTTGCGCTGTCAATTTTTAATGATTTTTCCTTTTATTCGTTGTTGTTTTTTTATTAAATAAACAAATTTTGTGTTTGATATTGATTGAATTTGATGGGAAATAAAATACTCTAACGAGGACATTTCTCGCTCATAAAAGGTACGTAATTTACAATAATATTTATCACTCAAATTAAATTTTATCACTAAATTGTTTGCGAGTTTTTATTTCAATAAAAAAAATTTCATAACTAAATTCCAAACAATTAAAGACAAAAAGGTGAAATTTTATTTATAAAAATTTGATCAAATGCATAAAATTTCAAAATAAATTTTAAGTCATATAATCTTTTTAATAAAAGTGAGGATGGCCATACTAGCTGCTTCCGGCTCCTTCGACAGGGATTACTACATTGTTGAAGTTGCAGCCCGACTCAACGGTCCCGGGAGCGGAGCCATCGATGACACCAGCCATCTCTCCAATTGCCTGGGCAAACCGACCACATGTATTGAGAATATTCTGAAGGACTGGACGGCGGCCCTCCTAATCCGGCAACAACCAACTACTCAAAATTTTCAAAAGGAGGATAATTCAGAAAAACGCAAATACCGACTTTTGTTACATTCAACTCCAAGTAAACATTTATTCCTAAAGGATCCATCTATAAATTTACTTAGCAAAGATAGAATATTTTTCTTAGATAGTTATTATATCAATTCCACCTGAATCAACTAAATTTTATAATTTTCATGATTCAATGATAAAACAAATAGATATAGCTAAAATAACAACTTCTAATGACTTGTCCCATATTTTGTTAACATTTTTGAAACGATTTCAACTCGAGCAACAGGTATTAAGTTTATTTCAATTGATGTTGCACACGATTTTACATCAGAATTTTCAAAAAAATCTCTTTCCTGGTTGCAAAAGCAAACTTCTTGATGTTGAACAATGACTAACTTTCCTATCATTTGTGTTAGAAATCAGAAGAAAACGTTAAGATTAGGCAGGGAAAAATGTGAAATTTTTTTATATAGAGTTAATGAGCATTCTTTCATCTTTTTTGAAAAATCTGAAAGTGTGAAAAGGCCAAAAAAGAGATGTTCTCTTATGATTCGGACGTTTCCAAATAATTTTTTATCTTCCTGAGGCTTCTTCAAATTATTAGATATAGCCATCGTCTACCTACATATATACATTATGAAAAATTCTCTGAAAGTATCAAATTCTTTGGACATTTGAGATTTTTATTGAATGTCAAAGATTTTCTTTCATATCAAATAAATATCCAGCCAATTGACACATGATATAATATTCCGATACACTCGGATGCTAATGGTGTGTATTGTGTGTGATGGAGGGGGGAGGGGAAGGTGGGTGGAGAGTAGAGACATCGACTGATCCCTTAAGCCCTTCTCTCTCTCTCTCTCTCTCTCACTCACCCCCCAAACCAATTGTGATGCGCTTGCTTTCTATCTAATTCTCTTTTAAGGACTTATACGCCTCTCTCTCTCTCTCTCTCGTTGCCATCTCTTCTAAATTCTATTTTCCCATTTTCACTGCACTTCCCTCCTGAATGTCAGCAAGTCTCTCACTCTCTCTCCTTTCTCTCTCTCTCTCTCTCTCTCACTTCAAACTTGTTCTTCCCTTCATGGTGACTAACTTTCCCTCCCTAACAAGTGACAAGTTTCCAATGGTACTAAATTATTTCCACAAACATCAAAAATCTAATCTTTATTATATCATCAACTTGGGGAAAGAGCGAAAGGATGAATGAATAATTTCGGTATAATAAAATTAAATAAACGCAGAAAATCACTTCCTGCTATTTTAGATTAGTAGCCTTCATGAATGGGTTGTTCTAAAATTGAAGTTAGTTTGAATGAATTTCAGCTATAATCAATCGTGAATATATGCTAGTCTTTTTATTTTAATTGATAATGATTTGTATCCATTCGTCTCTTGAAAAAAAAAAAGAATTTTTTTATATTTCCAGGACACTAGAAGGGAAAATAAACTTCCAATTGAGGGATAGGACATAGCACTTTGAGACTAGTTCATGGTTATTACACCCGGCAAAAATGATAGCCTTTCCTCTTGTTAATTCTTTACTAAAGAATTTTTCCCTTCAAAAGATTTAGAGTATATAAGATTATATATATGATATATTATTTTTAAATAAATAAAAAATTCTAATAAAAATAAGAGATTTTTGAGAAGAATATTAACCAAGCAGATTTTTTCTATATCAACTTAATTTATAATCCAAAAGAGTCGCCCATTCTCAATTTAACAAAATTAATTTTCTTTGAAGATTCATCTTTTGATAAACAAACAGCAAAGCATGGAGGATCATATTAGTTTAAAACAGAATTTTTTTCCAAGTCTATCTAAAATATTTTTATTATTTTTAGATTTATTAAGTTAAGTTAATATAAGATTTTAGAGAATAAATAAGGAAAAAATAACTCAATATATCGATGCCAGCTCCTCTTCTTTCATAAATAAATAGCCTATATTTTAGGCTTAACAAAATTCAATTCAATTTTTTTCATATAGTAGATGAGGAAAAACGTGTAAACTATTTTTTTAAGTCTCTAAAGCCTTATAGGATACAAACAATTTTAATATAATTACAATATATTTTTTTTGTCTTTTCAGCAGCTGAGGCCATTTAGATGTTAAATGGTATTTAATATATATATTTACGATACGTATTATTCATGCATATTTATTTATACCAATTGATATAAATAAATTTTCATCAGACTGCCTGGGATCCGAACCCACACCCCTTGGCTTTGAAGGTTATCAACATTGACAATGTCAGTATCTTTAACCTCACGGCCGCGAGATATAATATATAATTATATTATATTTATTTATTTATATCATTTGGTATTTAAATGATTTAAGTAAATTCCTTTCGGACTGTTCGATATCTGAACTCGCATCTCTTCTCTAAGCTAATCACTATTATCAAATCGGTCCTTATATATTTTGCTTATTTATTCTCAAGTTATTTAAAATTTTTAATGTCCAGTTTCATAATCTCATTTTGCTCTTGTTTAATGTCTTTGAATCCATGTTATCTAAATACTTCAATGGATATCTTCACATTATGCAGACCAAATTATATATTTCAACTAAAAATAATAAATAATAATAAGAAGTTGATAAGATCCCAAAGTCCTCAAAATATATAAATAAAACTTTTTATATTTTTATTATATTTATTAATCTCTTGTATTAGCCAGAACCATTTCGCACCATATTTTGGACACTGCGCTGTAAGACTTGCCTCAGTGAGGGTCAGATCTGAATGATAAAAAAGCTTATAAATATATCTTGTAAAATTGTTATTTATATTACATTTTTCAAATATTTTCTTATAAAGTGAAAAACAAATTATCATTTAGATTCTTTACAATTCATAAGTGGGCAGGCATATGTTAGAAGTGATTAGAAATATCCGTTAATTCATTTCAAAGATCATTTAATAAATATAATAATTGTTTTCTGAATTATAATCAAAATCGTTTGAGGAAATTTTCAGAAAATTGAAGATAAAGTACTAGTAGTACTCTTTGGCCTATTTTATTTAAAAGTTTCGAGGCGCATGCGACGAGGGTCCCTATCAATAATATAAGCCTTTTTTGAAAAATCTTGTTCACACACGACAGAGACCTTTAGACTCAGGAGACCTCAAATCGTGTATTTCTGATGAAATCTCAACATCGATTTTTTTTTTATTTTTCATATATAGGTTTGAGTAAGTAAAAATTCAAAATTTTTTATTTTTTAGTTTGATTTTGGCAAGTGAATAGATGCAGTTTC
>JAAAKE020127114.1:0-14772 GCA_010014785.2 Anisolabis maritima
ATGAAATCCCGTATTAGAAACTAGCTGACATATCCTTGAATCAGGTACATTTACTTTTCTTTATTATTATTCTTACAAGTCAAAAAATCTTAAAAAAATGGCGTTGACATGGCTTATTTTGAGAATTTTTTATTTCAAAATATACAAATCCTTATGAACGACAAATTGATTAAATTTTTACACATTTAAATTTTAATTATTGTTAAAATAAAATAAATTATCGAAATATTGAAATCTTTTACAGGTATCCAATTTGTTAAATTATAATAATAGAGAGTGTTTCTATGGATTGCTGATAGATGTAGTTGGCGTGACTGCAACAAGCGGCTATTGCTATCGACCTGCAGCCTGCTGTGATGTGAGTGCATTACTTTAACCGCGGAAGGGGTGGCAGTTAACCAACCCTTTATCCCCACCAAGAGATCACTCCTCCCCCTCACGTTGCCAGTCAGTAGCCAATGGGTCGTCGAGTTGTTTGTTTCTGTGCGTCTTTAATAACTTCTTGTCGCAACAAAACTGCTGCAGTTGACAACAACACGCCGATCCTCCATTGTAAGTTTATTATTTATTCTAAACACTTTATAAATAGTAATGATTCAAAATATTTCAATAATTAATCCCACTTAATTGAAAAATTTGTATTCTGCAATTATGTATTAATAACAATAAATTATAACAATATCTGTTAGGTTAACAATAGGTAATTTGATTTCCCTTATTTTTTCTTTTAATATTCACTTTTTTATAAATTTATTGAAAAAAAAAATAAATTTTTCTCTTCAATAATTATTATATTATACTGATAATAATTTATTATCAGACATCACTGAACAAATTTTTGGAAAAGGAGAAAAGTTCAAACAAATTCTTAGTCAATTTTTTTTTTTTTAAATAATATTTGGTTTGGAGTATAAAAAATTGTCCTTACAGGGCTGCTAATAGAGGTGTATTGGTAAAAAAAAAGTTTGGGAATATATTCGTTTGAAGGGAGATGGAGGGGATAGGTGTCATACAATAATAGCAATATAACAGTTCAAAAAAATTACAAAAATTGATAAAAATTTTATTATACAAAAAAACTTTTTTTATAAAAAATAAATAGTTTTTGTCTTTTTGCAAGTGTGAACCGATCCTAATAGATTGTAAATTGTAGTATAATGCACTCGATGGAGTTTCCATAAGAGGATCTAACTTTTTTGCGACATATTTATATAAAAATATGAATTCTTTATAAAAAAAAAAGTAGGTTAAGTCCCCTCTTCCTCCCTTCTCTGCCCTGCGATCCCTTTTTTTGTATCAACAATAAAATATAATTAAATTAAAATCATTATTTAATGATCTCATTAATATTTCGAATTTTTAAATATAAATAAATCTTTTTTCTTTTTTCCTTAAAAGGAGAAAGATAAAATTAATAAGAAAAAATTTTCTCTGGAAATCCTTTTTTTAACAATAAATACAAGAAATTTATAATTATATAATACTTATTATATTATTGAAGTCATTCTGAGATAAAATGGGAAGTAGTTATAGTCCTCATTCTTAGAGTAGGGAAACGACCTTGTAAGAGTTGGAGACGTATTCACAAGGTACACAGTTTTGGATGTTTTTTGGATTCGGGTATAGTAAATTTTATAAATTTACATTCAAAGAGGAAAATTAAATAAACAATATATATTTTATTATTTTAACTGCCAACGTTACGGACACTTTAATCGAATATTACATTTTTTTATTTAATTCTTCCTTTATCCCTGCATAATAAACTACGCAGAAATTTAAAAACATTTTAAACAGAAGGGAGAATTAATATTTAGAATGGATTAATCCAGGTGGTAGAGAGAGAGAGAGACATTTTTTCAAATCAAAGAGGCCAATTAAAAGTTTTTTTTTTATTGACTCAGGAATTTAAAAAAAAAAACAAATCATGTTTTGATTTATGACGTTTTTGACGTTTAAACTTTTTTAAATTTGATATTCATGTTTTTGATCCCTTCACACTTAACCGAAAGGCGTGTATATGAGAACAAATATATAAATACATAAATTTGTTTATTAATCCCCGGAATTTAGAATTTTTTTTTCGTTTTAGAATAAACCTAAAGATCATTAATCATTTAGATTTTAAGATCATCCATCATTGCCTATTGACATTTTTTTTTTTAATAATATGATAAAAAAAAAATACAAAGAGGACAAGAACCTAAATAAATACTAACAACATAGAGAGTTTTGAAATAGATATCGATTGAGAACGGCTATTTTCTTCTTTCTCCCTCTACCTCTCTCTTATTTACTAAACAATCAATAAATTCCCAATAAAAAATCCATATCTTAAAACTAAGATAGAATAGAAATTAGAAAATAAAATATAACTCTATATTCCCAAAACACATTCGGCTCCTACCCAATAGAATTCAAAAAATTTGTAAACTGATTCGCTACACAATTTTTTTAAGTCTTTCAACATCTGAAGCCATTTAGACTGCATCTATATTTATTTAAATTATGTGATTAAATATTAATGACTGAATTTAGTGACGAGGTAAAGAGGAATAGGCACAGGAAGCAAAATAAAAGTCTAGTCCCTTGAAAAAACGAGACGATTCGGATAAAATTTATTTATAATCTTCAGTTGAATTTTCTGTTGGAAGAGAGTTAAGTCTGTAGGTGCATATACAATCTTAACATATTCATGTCTATGTATTCAATTAATGAAGATGAATATAGTGATACATAATAAAAAACTTTTTTATAATAAAATTAGTTATTAAATCGAATGACAGATGGGAGTGTTTAATTTCACCACTATTTACAGCAAGCACGAATATAAATATTATATTTTCCTTAGAATGATACTATTCTTTAAAATAATCCAATGAGTAAAAACAAGCCTTAAAACTGCGAAACAAACAAAATAGATGCTAAGAATGGAACGAGACTTACATATACTTGTTTAAATAATATCATTCTAGTCAAGAAATTCTCGAAATATTAAACTCGCTCTAAAACTGTTAGCAAAAGTACCCCAAGAATCTCTCTCCCAATCACAAACAGAAATTATCCTACATTAATTATTTCTCCGCTCTATCCCGCCAGCTAGATCCTTTGGAAGGGACTGGCTCTTCTATATTTTCCATCTAATGCACTTCGTCTCTCATCATTTCCATTCTTAAAATGAAGCGGAGAAACAGTCAAAGAGTATAAATAAAAAGTTGATTTATTTCGAGCATCGATCGTACTTATTTAAATATTGGTGGAATCGTTGCTCAAAATGTTGGCAAATAAATAAACTTTTTATACCCTTTGGCTGCTTCTCTGCTTCATTTTAACAATAAATTAAGACAATTCCCTCTTTTCAACTACCCAAGGGATGAGTATGGCTAATTCAAATTTAGCGTGAAATTGATGGAAACATTTTTTAAAATTTTCTTTGGTGATTTTCTTTCTTTAGTTGAGTTAACTAATCACCTCATTAACCATTCACACCCCGTTTAACGATATATTTTTTAGAAGTTCTAATTCTATCTCAATTTCTTGATGAATGAAAAAAGAGACAACCAGTCATGTGAGATCGATTGCCAATTTTTATTCATATTAATTTGATGAAAAAATAATTTAAAGAATAGTGTTGTTATATAGCAGGGATGGGCGTGAGGTCAATGAGAGCTAAAAGCAGGTTTTCCTTATATTGTAAACAGCCACATTATATATTATTTAGGTATACAAAAATAAACACATATAGTCAAATTTTATTTAACTTAATTAATATTAATATGATGACATATTCTACACAAGTTTTAAATACTATATTAAGTATATATGAAAATAATAATAAAAAAATAATTAAGGGAAAGAAATAAAATACATAATTGTTTCAAAATTTAAATAATAAATATAAAATAGAGTTTGTTAAAAAAAATTTTATTTCAACAAGACAAAGCTCGTCTCTAGACTTTATAAAGAATTTCTTACTTCGTAATGTCGGCCTAATTTACTTATTTTCTAGTATACAATTGCAACTTAACAAATAAGAGACAACGACTTCTAATAAAATAATTAATAAAAATATTTGATAAAAATTGCTATCATAACAAAAATTTTTGTGTAATTAAAAAAATTCTGAAATAATAAAAATAAAATTGGGAGACGCACTTAACTCGATTAAGAGCCGCATTTGCGTTTCATAGATAGACAGGCCTATGTTATCTGCAAAAGTTTAAAGAATTATTTATTAATCTTCAGCCGACTCTTATAGAAGCATGACATTGAATGATCTTGTTCATAGATTTTTAATAATGATTAATAATAATTTTAATAATGATTATTAATAATGATTTTGCATAGGTGGATTGGCTGAAAAGAATAGAATTGAGTGTTATCCCAGGTAATACAGTTACTTTGCTAAGAGAAAGTATAGCATAAGCGTTACAGTTTTTCAGTGAGCACAGGCCAATCAAATAGCGCAAAATATACTATGTGTGCATAAATTAGTTTTTTTGAAAGATGTTTTGTTGCTGTGTTGTTTTAATAGATTAAAATTATATTGCCTATCAATTAATTTAAATAAATAAGGACTGAGTCTAAATGGCCTCAGATCCCGAAAAAAAAAATAGATGAGAAGGCAGATTAGCAATAAGACAGCCGTTGCTCAACTGCCTTTTAATCTATTTAAGATTAGTTTTTTTGCTTACTTTGTCATTTAGATTGCCTACCTTCCAGCAACCAAATACGAACAAATTTCTGAAACCCATGATATGTTATCTAAATTTATAGATAAAAGTTTCAGTCACAAACCACCAACTAAAGGGCGGGTATTAGTAAATAATTTTCTCTTTCTTTGGTGCTTAATTAACGACGCCCATCCTTTGTTAAGTTGTGGATTACTTCTTTTATTGGATCAATACACTCAAGAGAGAGAGAGAACATTCATTATGGTTGATGGATGGAGACAGAGAGAGAAAGAGGACAACACTCAAGTCCCAAGACCGACCTTCATTCCCACCACTAACATTTTGTACTTTGTATTCCACACGTACTTACATACACATACAATACAATAATACTTATACTACCACTACTACAATAATCATTCACAATGGATTGAACCCTCTTTCTCTCTTTTTGGATTACCCAAATAAGAGTTTATATATATATTCTTTGTCATTTAATTTAAAACCTTTTGATGATGAAAATTCCCATTTTCATTCTCTCTCTCTCTCTCGCTCTTCATTTGCACAAACTAGAAATTGGAATTTCAAAATAAAAAAACAAAATAGTGGGGGAACTAATAATTGAATAAGAAATCGATGTATAAATATAGCAATCATAATTATAGGAGTTTAATTATAAAAGGATTATATACTAAAACTCAATTTTTTTCAATATACGCTTATACAAAAAAACAAATTATAATAGAATATAAATCCTCAAGTCAGAATCACGAAGTACAATCAGAAACTCTGAATCTTATATTAGAAGTGTTACCAACTTGCCCCATAATCTAAGGGTCAGTGGCTCTCTTCTAAATCTAAATCAGATGGCAAAAAATTCTTCAAAAAAATTTATTGAGAAGTAGACAAGACTACCAAACTGGCTTGAGTCAATTTAGGCGATCATTCTCGCAGTGCGGGGTATATATAAAATATTTCTAGTACTATATACTTTTTTGAAGACAACGTTTTACGAGTATAATATTTTTGAACTCGGCTTACAGTACATTTCTTTTTCTCAAATCATATCTTTATCTTTCAATTTAAGTAAGAATTTTTTCAGAGATTACATCCTATTGTGTGGTTTTTAAAATAGATTAAAATATGTGCCTTTGTATACGATATGTCTTGGGTAAATAAAAGTGGAATGATATGAACATTTTCAAATTTAATTTAATTAATTCTATTAAAAATATTTCTAAAAGAGATTTAATCTATATAATATAGTATTAATATATATTGAAGAGAAATGTTTTGTAATTTACCCATTTGAAATTTAATAACTAATTAATTTTGTAATAGGTTTCTTACTCTCTATCATTTTATATTTCCATAGGTTCTGATATAACATTATATTATATATAAAATAGAGGGAGAGAGAATTCACAACATATAATATAAAGCGAGTCGTATTTATTAATTACATTTTATATTTAATAAAAAATATAATAAATTTCAATTATAAGTTGAGAGGGGAATTTTATAACTCATCTAAAATTTAAATTAATTTGTAAATAAAATAGAATCCTTCTCTCTCTAATGAAAATATTTGATTATGTAATTAAGATGCAAAGAAGAACTTCACGTTAATGCATAAACAATGAGATACTTATTTTATTAAATTAATATTTATTAGAAATTTTTTTATAAATTTTTCTTAGGAACAGTTCTGTAAAAAATGTAGAAACTATGGATTGTAAAAATTCATTTAGTTTCAGGATGGTAGGTAAAACCACTAATGGATTACTCGATTAATTGCTCCAGGGGCCCTCTGGACGGGCATATTATTTTGATTTAATTCTTCCTAGAAATAAAGTACTATTTTGCTAAATAGATGGTAAAATTTTTTTTATTTTAACCCTTTTTCTTTTTTGGGTTTTAGAAAAAGGGAGAGAAATTTTAGAGAATTTCCTTACAGATGACCAATGAGAGTTCAAAATTGAAAACACTTGGTACTTATTTTTTTTTTTAATAAACTTTACTATTTTTATTAAAGATGAATATTTTGCACTTTGGGCCCCATACAAAATCTTAATGAGCCGCATTTGGGTCCTGAGTTGTAGAATGGCTAATCACCTTATTAAAGTTGGTTAATTGTCGAATACTTGTTGAAAATTGATCATTTAATGAGCTTTAGTCGAATAATCGTTAATATATGCTTAAAAGTAGGCATACTCTAGAAAGGTCGGACCGCAATATATCGCACTGCAAAGTTCGTTTTTATTTAGAATGAAACGACAATTTTTATTTAAAATAGGCAACCAGCTAAATAAGCAAGCATCTAAATTTTTTCTAAAAGATAGGCGCCACTTCTTTTATTGAAGGTCGTTTCATGAATAGCAATCTAACTAAATAAAATAAAATAATAAATTAGCCAGGAAACCGAAGGATACTTTGCTAACTTGTTAGTTTTTTAGCTAACTAAAATTAGTCAGATAGTTCAAAGAATCTCTTTGCTAACTTATAGTTAGCTAAAAAACTAACAAGTTAGCAAAAGGGATCCTTTCGGTTAGTTAACTAATAAACTAGCAAAGAGAATCTTTGGGTTACCTGATTAACTTGTTAGTTAGTTAGGTAACTAAACATGAAAAACCGGTTCTAAATTTTGGACAAAATTCCAGATATTTATAAGATTTGAAAAGAATAACATTTTTCGTTATTTTTCCACTTTGGCCATTATTTAAGATTAAATTAATGGTTTTGAGTGGCAAATGGTCTAAGAAAAAAATTTTCTTTCTTAAACATAAAAAATTTTTTCATTAATAAATTTTTATAAGAATCTATTTTTCCAACAATAACCTCCTCTAACTTCTGAGCTTACTTTATGTAAATGAAAAGATCCTCAAAAGTGGAATTTAGGATCAATTTTTTTACTTTTTTTTATATTTCCGAATAATTTATTAAGAAAAATAATGAAGATGTCAAATTTAATGTTAATTTATTCACTTGAGGTCTTTAGAGGTCTTAGATTTTTTTTTTGGGGACTAATTGTAAAATATGGCTGAATGTAATGCCAAGGTCAAAGGGGTGGACAATGCGCATGCCAAGACACCCCCAGCTCTAGGGGCGGAGTTTACTTCCCCTCTTCTGCTCATCGACAGACTCGGCTTTTTTTTTAGTCTTCGGTGAAATCTCTCCCCGTAAATAACATTTGAAACCATTCATCCCTCAGACAACAGGCAGAAGCAACACATTCCATTCCAATCGATTCTCACCCCGTTCGTTCTATCAAGAAGGAATATTTTTATGCAAACAATAACAACAACTTTAAATGTAAGTTATATTTATTATTTTATAGACAAATATATCTAAATTTATCCAAAAAGAAAAGAAAAATCTTTCATAATAGTCATCTCTCTGTGCCTGAAATTTTTATTTTTTATTAGAGCCGGTTTTTTAGTTAACATAATAGAACAAAATCTTAAAAAATTTCATTATTAACATAGTAGGGCATAGCAAAGCACTAGGTAAATTGTGTGATTGGTTCCTCATATATTGACATCATAAAAGGTAAAAAATTTTAAAAATACAAATCAATCTTTTGTATATGAGGGAATATGAATCAAGGTATTAATAAAATTTTTTAAATTTTAGGAAAAGTCAGCTTTAAGAAGTAATTTCAATTAATTGAATAAGAGGTATCTGATCTTTACGTAATTAATTTAAATTTTTAGTTGACGTTTTGGTCGTCACTCACGACTTTACTCAATTAAAAATATTAGACGTTAATATTTATCACAAATAAAATTTTTTGTCCAATTTTGATAAACTAGCAACAATATTTTTAATAAATATCAATTGTGATATTTTAATATCTATGAGTCTAAGATTCGCTTCCCAGCCTAAGCAATAAAATTTATTTATATTATATTGGCTACAGTTAATTTTGACAGAGCCTAAATGCTGTCGAAAAAGACTAAAAAAGATTTTTAAAAATTGAAGGAATGTGGATGTTGGATGAAAAATAAATATAAATTTTTTTTTTTTTTTTATCAAAATGTCAATGATGTTTTTATATGTGATTTCTTTTGTTAGCACCGTGAATGAATTGAGAAAGGGATCGAAATTTCGACTAAAAAAGTTTATTTTTTCATTTAATATCCCTAAGTATTTCGAATTCATAGTAATAAAATTCCATTTTTTTTTAGTTTGTTGATCTCTTAGATCCAAATCCCTGTTTGTTTTATGGCAAGTGAGTGCTTAATCTAAAAAACTCTTCCCCTTAAGTTGTATCTCTTCTTAATCCAGAATAATAAATTCCGATCCAATTCACTGCATATTTAAAATACAGTAGAAACTCGATTATGGGGACCTCAATCCGGACTCAAGGAGCCCAGTTTTTAAAATTTTTCAATTCCTGTTTTTCTTAATTTGTTCTAATATATATTTGATTCGGAAGATTTCTGAACCCATAATCGAGTTTCTACTATATATGAATTAAGAGACATCATCAGTAACAGTAATATTAATTCTTATATAGCCACCAAATTACAAAAATATTGGGAAAAGTATTTTTCAAATAATGATCAACATTTTTTTAAAATTATTATATACGAATTCTTATTATTACTAATATTAGAATTCCTATCCTGACCCTGATTTTGAGAATTTTTCAGTAAAATTAAAAATTCAATAAAATCTTATAAATTGATTACATTAATAAAAAATAAATTACTTGAAAAAAATTATTAGTTATATTAATATACTAATTAATAGGAAGAAAAATACGGAAATAATGGATTAGTGAAACAAAGTTTGAAATCTCTAAATATTTAGAATTTCGCGGTGCGATTTTTGCTTTTATTATGCGACTATTCTTCTTGTACAAAAATTTAGATTTTGTGGAAATTTATATCTAATCAAGAATGAACCTTCTTTAAAGACCCAAAACCCGTCCCTGGAGTGTGATGGAGGCTCATCGACAGGTGCCCGAGATATGTTTTATTGATTCCTCTCTCAGCTGATGACCTAAAAAAAAAAAGAAAAAATAATAAAAATAAATAAATAAAATCTCAGATGCTCTATCCCTCGGAGAGCTTAAAGAAAAAAAATAACAAGACTTTACCAATTCTCACAACATAAATAAAAAAAAAAATCACCAACCAACCACATGAACCTTCTCTCTCCCTCCCAGGATTTAAACAAAACATGACAGAAAAATATAAAAAAAAGAGTTGGAAAAATATTTCTTTGAACAAATATAAATTATTCACTGATGAACTTTTTGAATGTACTACTCTGGGACGTTTAATAATTTATAATAAGGAAGAATTATGCGAAATTTTTATAACTCTTTAGGTGCAACAGTACAGAGAGGCCCATGGGTCTAATCTAAACAAACCAATACAAAATAAATTTTTTTGTCGTTCACTTTATGGATTATCATAATAATAATAATAATAAAAAAAAAAAAAAAGAAATCAGTGAAGCCCTTTGTTCTCTGTAGAATGAGTGAGAAAGGACCACTCATTTTACTCCACGTGATTACTTGATTGATAGAGCACATCACACAACTTTCATTTACCTATTCAGGCAAGAGATAGTATTGTATGGCGTCACTCCTGATTTTTTGTATCGGGCTATTTTTTCTTTAAGATAGTGTATCAGTTGTCGAAAGGTAAATTTTGGTATCATCAAATTTTTCATTCCAAATTTAACACTAAGAAAATATTTATAATTATAAAAAAAAAATTAAATTGGTAACTAAATCTTGTTTATTATCAAACATTTGAAAATATATATTGAATAATAGAGGTTTGTTTCAAGGTGATGGTTTTCAAAACAATGACTCAAAATTAAATATATCACTATATCTTTTAGGATAAATGAGCAAAAGTTTTAATTGGGCATCTTTGGTTTCCCGGACTTGAACCAGGGATTGAAAATATATTTTGTCACCATTATAACCATTTCTCCGTATTTTTTTAGGTTTTTAAAAACTCTAATTGTAGGCTCCACATTAGTTTGAGGTGATTAATCTATCTTAAAACTATCTTATCTAAGTTATTAAACATATAGCCAATTAGAGTGATTTAGGTGCAAATCAGAAAAAACTTAAGAACCTACAAAAATAAAGTGATCCTTAATCAATTTTGGGGATTTTAGTGCATTTTGAAGATCATCTAAAAAATAAAAACAAATATCATATTCATTTATTATGTTGCAATCAAAATAAGATATAATTTTCTTTATTATTATTATTATTATTATTATTTTTTTTTTGGAATAATTTTTTAAATTATAATATAAATGTTAAGATATGATTAATTTTCTAAAAAAATTTTAATTTAATTTCAACAAGAAAAAATAAAAAAAATTGATATTAACAAAAACTCATTTGTTGTTTGTAGATTTATCACTCACTCGCTCTCTAGTTTTATCGTAAAGTGTTAATCATCAGTGAGTTTTTATTTATTTATTTTTTAATTCATTAATCTATTGTTATTGTTTACGCGAGTTTATTGAGTAAAATTTGTTGTTGTTGTTTGGGATGATGATGGTAGAATGATAACTTTGCTTTCAAACTCACTCATATGTAGATAATTTTAATAATAATAAAACACATACACATAGCACATCAAGGCCTATATAGGGATGATTATAAAACTTAATAAAAAAATTTATTCTATTCAAATTTTCAAAACTTTTTAGCCTGTTTTTAAATAAAATTCACAATCCTTTGGGACAGAGGTAGATGTCTCGCTCCAGGAGTCAAAGTTAACTTCCCGTCCAAGGCAATAAAATTTAATTAATTATATTGACTCTCAATGAATTTAAATAAATAAGAACGGAATCTAAATGGCCTCATATGCCGAAAAAGACTATAAAAAATTATAATAAAATTATGGCCATTTACATGTTATTAAATTTAAATAGATGGAAATAGAGTTCTCGGAACCTGAATGAGATAACTTTATCTTTCCTGAGAACAGGGAGAGGTCTCGCTTCATGTTCCATTGGTTAGTGGTTCGCTTCTCGTCTCAAGCAATAAAATTTATTTAAATTTATTGATTATCTATTTATTTAAATGAGTATGGATGACTTCTAAATGGCCTCACGTACCAAAAAAGACAAAGAAAAATTATTGAATTAAAAAAAAAACTAAAAATATTTGAAAATTTTCATAAATTTATTTACTTATTTTTTAAGAAGGATAGAAGGCAAGAGCAGCCAAAAAAATAAAGCCTCTGCTTAATGAATTGAAACGTTTCGGGTCGATTTTATTGTCGCTTCATCAGTCATAGATTCATTATTAAGTGGGAAGAGTTAGTTGTTATAAGGGCACAATACACGTATATGAGATGTATTGTTTAATGTGTGTAATCTACGACTACGCAATATTCTCAATGACTTATTTACACTTTATAATGAATATATGACTGATGATGGGACAATAAAATAGATCCGAAACGTGTCAATTCATTAAGCCTCCAGTGGCTTAATATTTTTTGGTTGCTCCTACCTTCCATTCTTTTCAATCTGAAACCACCTTCATTGATCATATTCTTCATTTTCGTTTTGCTGTGAGCATTCTACAAAAGCACGGTGTTGTCGCTAAAGAAGAAATATATTAATTATTGCTAGCCGCTCTAAAGAAGGCCTAGACTTGAAGCCAAAGCGCTAGCCGTAAAGGCAATAAATTAAAATAAAATTGTCTGCACAATTTTTTGACTCCATCACCATCAAATCCACATCCACGATCATATTACTTATTTTTTTTTATTGAGAATTGATTACACAACTATAATTACAAATACAAAGTTGACAGTTTACAATACAAATAATATATAATTGTGTAATAAAATAAAGTATATAAAAAAAAAAGAAAACAATATTAAATCAAAAACTCATAAATTTATAAAAAAAAAAAATCACCTTTTTCCCAGGCTCACCCTGATCCAATCATCTTGGTCTTAATTAAATTTCTCAAAATTTTACTTGATCTTTTTAAAAATTTAGGGGTCCCCTGCTATGCATTTAGTTGCAAAATACATTCCCAAATAATCTGTTTAAGTGTAGCCAAAATCTTTTGTTAATTTATTTCTGATGAAATAGAATATTAGCTAAAGGTCTGTATATGGGTGACAAAGCAGAGTTTCGGGGTTTTTGTTGTTGCCGTCCCAGACATAGGGATTTTGATAAGGTGGTTTCTCTCTCTCTCTCTTTCTAATCTGATGGACCAATAAGATGGCGAAATTTCGGAAATTAAATCCTATTATCAAAATGAACATTTAATTTAGTTTAGTATCAAATTCGGAAATTCAAATGTCAAGAGGGTTTAAAACGATTCCATTCACCTGGCGCAATAGAATTCACAAAGAGAGAGCGAGAAGGGAAAAAGGAATTGATTTTTATAAAATATAATAATAATAATAATAATAATAATAATAATAATACGGGTACGGCAGTCTTTGACTGAAAGGGAATTTGGCGTCCCTTCCTTCCGGAGCCTACAGGCGCAAGCCCGAGTGGCGCGTCTGGGGCCCATTAACTTGAATGTTGGTGAGGGCTAACTACGTCCTGACGGTCAGCGGTTTTCGCAAAGAGAACGCGCAACTCCCCCGGTGGAATGTTTGGTGCAGATACAGACTCTCGTACAGCTGCCGGGGGACCTAACGATACGAACATTACGACGACCCGGCAACGAACAACGTCCAAGGTGGAGTGGACGGATCGACTCCGGTATGACCTGCTGAGATGTTACGAAAGCAGCAATCCCGCAGAGCGAGGTTACGTGGCTCGGATGGATCAGGAGTGGTGTGAGCTGAGCTGAGTAATCTGACCCCTCAAAATCTTCGGGATTACGTAGCCTACATTCTTCGGCAAGGATACGTAAACGCTCCGCAGAGATCGGGGGAAAGACGCTCAAGTAGAAGATCGAGCTTTAGGCGGTCTCTGTATCGCCAGCTGAGTCGAATATCAGTCAAAGAGGAGGCAAATGCATGGAGGTTACTCGGTAAAAATAGTGGTCCTTATTATTGGCGTCCTCGGTGGAGTGAATGACTCGCTGCTCTCTAATCTCAAAATCATTCCCGCCTGCAATCAGAATGTAGAAAATATTGCAGATCGGATGCAAAAGTCAGTAAGAGTCGGCTCGTTTCGTCTCCTCCGCCAACATGATACGGGTTTCCAGTGACTGCTGACTACCCCTGTTGGGAGAGCAGCGCTGGAAATAAACAGGTCCATAGGAGAACCTAGATGTGTCGGAGCTCTGGGGAAACCTATGGTAGAACTACAGAGGTTCAAAGGAAAATATAATAATAATAATAACGTCTTTATATTAAGATCATTCAGTGGTCTAGTCCTAGAACGTAAGAAAACTTATTTTTATTTTGTCTAATGATGTGTTTGTTTCTGATTGCAGATGTCGGCGTCCCCGATGTCGCAGTCCCCATGGAGACCGGCGACAATGTGCTCCTCTCCCGGCCTCTTGTAATCGGTTAATCGTCTTTTTCTCTCGCTCGCTATTATTGTGCGCGTATTTCTATCATTCCTTCTGTTTTCACTGTCGCCCCTTGGTGGGCTCCGCCACCCTGGAACAGTCTTCGGGATCCCCCGCTGCCGCCACCGGCCCGGCACGTCAACGCTCACTCAAGGACCGGCTTAGAGAGGGCATCACCGGAAGCTTCAGTTGGCAGTGAGTTTTCTGTTTTTTTTTTTTCACCCTTTTAATAGACCTAAAAAAATTGAGAACAACGCCATATTTTCCTAATGAGAATCCACCAATTTTAGCTTTATTATATAGATGATTTTTAATTTTATTAAGTGGCAATTATTGTTTCTATACCATAGGGTTCATAATTTCAGTCGTTTTAATTTTATGGAAAGTAGTACTGGTAATAAATAAGTAGTAATAGTAGTACCAATAGTACCAATTCACTAATGAATTTTTTGCTTAATTGCTCTTGTAGAAGTTATCAAGTTCCACGAAAAAAAATATTGAACCCAGTATAATAATAATAATAAATTTATTTACACATAATTTACAGAAATAATTACATTTGCGCTCTAGGCGCTGTAATAGAAATAATACAATGGTTTTATTATGCGGCTTCAGACT
>JAAAKE020127125.1:0-31812 GCA_010014785.2 Anisolabis maritima
TATTTATCAATTTAAAACATTAAATTCTCCTTTTTTATTTATAAATTTTCAATTAACAGCAGAGGCAGATCACTCTCTCTGAGTTAATGCTTCCACGGTACATACCTATAACCAACCCATACGGAACTGATATGATATTAACAACATAAAATTTTAAAAATATCTCTAACCTCGCCTCTGATGTTATCTCTTTAACTCTTTTCTTAGGATTTCATAAAATTCATAGATTCGGGAAAAAAATTATAAATCAGGATAGAATATATACAAAAAAGAATAATTGGCAACCACTTGCCCTTTTCTACAGACAATTTTTGTTTTCTGACTTTAATCACTTTGCCCTCCGAATTGCTCTTGGCATCTATCAAAGTGTAATATATCCATAGGCCTATTACAAAATTAGAAATTTCCATATAGTGAAGTTAGAGTTGTGGCAGGGAGGGGAGCATTCCTGGGTTGGTTGACATCTGCGAGGAGGTCTCTGCTTGCAAACACATCTCGCCCTGCTAATTAACTCGTTGCTGCACACCTGCGTCCAATTATCCGCTCTCAATTGCATCCCCCACCCCGGGACTCTATTAACCCAACTATTTGATCTGATTCTTAGTTTTTAATTAAACTAATAATATTTAGTTACGCTTTTAACTATTAAATTTTATGATTAAGAAGAATAAAAAATTTTTTTATTGGTTACTCTAATTTTACTACTGACGTTTCAGGGAACAAAAACCTTCCTTCTTCAATTAATAGATGTTTTATTGCCTACATCAATCCCAAGAGCGAACATCCTTGTTTCATCGCCAGGCTTGCCCAGTTTAAGGCAATTTCATGTCCTCTCCCCCTTCGCTCGCTGAAATGACCAAATTTCAGCAATTTTAGAAAGGATCTGTGAATCATCTTCTATAATTCTTAGATATCCAATATTTGTAACAACTAAACCTGAAAACGAATTTAATTTTACAAATATACAAAAAAATTAGAATATTTTACTTTTAATTAAATTTAGAAAATTTTTTTTTTCATTTTTATTTGTTTCGTTAATGTTCATTTTTTTTTTCCTTATGATTAATTAGAATTGCATAAATTAAAAAAAGATTAACTTTCATTAAAAATGAAAAGTTATTTGTGAGTAAGAACTTAACAGTTAGAAGACAAAGGGGAGGGAGGGAAAACGAAATCGATACAAAATCAGACTAGGGGAATGAATGAATAATACATATTTATATAGATACTTTTAAAAGGAAGCAAGTTTTCTTTATCCTTTATTTAATTATTTATTGTTTTAAAAAAATAAAATAAATATGTCCTAGTTAGGAGGTGACTTGGAAACCATTTGGGCCCTTACATAGAGATTTTAAATTTCATTGAATAGAGGAAAAAGGAAAATGATTGCCAAATGTTCTTTCTTTCTTAGATTTGAAATCTTAATTTATAAAATTCTGTGAATTTTGAGTGATCAGATTCAAATTTTTTTTTAAAAATATTTTCCTCAATTCGAGAGGTCAAAGAATATATATAAAATATTTATATTTTAAATATTAAAAAAGTAAGGAATAAAAAAAAATAAAGAAATTCTAAAAACTTAAAAACTTCGTCTTTTGAGAGTCTCAATTAGCAACGAAGGTGACTTTGATAAGACTGTGCAATTACAGCAAATATAAAAAAAACGGGTATCTTCCCCATCTTGTTCATGTTCTTCTGCTCCTGCCACTACAGAACATCTAATCCTTTATTGTCCGTTATTTTCTCATATAACCAGATTCCATCAATACATTAAAGCAACCTTCCATGACCCTCCATCATTTATAAAATCACCCACAATCCCTTTAATAAAAGCCTCTCTCATATTTCATTAATAAATCCAAAATTCACATTTATTCAATGATATACAAGAAAGTTTTTTAATATTTTTGTTTTAATATTGTTTTGTCTTTTGTATTATATTAGGTACTGTTTTATTTTACACTGAAATTTTTTGTAACACTTTAAACATTTATGAATTTAATACATATATTTATATTGTGAGCGTATATAGAAAAAGGAGACTTTTGTAGTGTAATTTGTTTATATATGTATATTTTGTGCTTCTAACTAATCATATATATATTATATTATAATGGTTTATATTTTCTTTTTAATTTCTTTTCCAATTTTAATTGATTGATTTCTTAAATTTCTTTATTATATTATTATCCAGCCCCTTAGAGCTTATGCCTCATGATCCAAGGGTCATTATTTCATTTGCAATCCTGAGAGATAAAAAGTTATTTAACTTATAATTTGATTACCAATTAATATAAATAAATATGAACCTAGTCATTTTTTGAAAATTTGGATTTAGCATCATCCCTTTGGTATAAATAATTGAAAATCATTTCATTGTATTTCTGTAATAATCTCAACATCAATTTTTTAGGCAATCGCAATACTTTCTCACCATATATATATATACTCGGTAAGAGAAATAAAAATTGTAATTTTTGTTATTATTTCTAAAGGGAAAATACAAACATTTTCTATAGATTTTTAAAAGTTTTTGAAAAATAAATTTACGGTATTATTTCATTTAATTTGCTTAACTTTTGATAAAAATATTTTGCAAAGCTTTTTTTAGTATTTATTGGAGTAGAGAATAGTGGAACATCATATAATAGAATAGGACAGGATGTATTTATGTATGTGTGGGAGGAACATGCAGCTGCACAGGGAGCATGTCTCTCCTGGATTTATTGCCTCCCTTGGGAACCTAATCCTGTCTGGCATTTGGGCACCAAGCAGAGTGTGGGGACTAGTTCTTAAGAGGATTTCATTGCCTATGCAAAAATGAAAAACAGCTCCTCTCGTTAATTGATTATTTACAGGAGAATCAATTTAAATTGCAAATCACTTTTGACTTTTTCTCTTCTAGAATTAAACAATCAGGACAAATCTCCAATTACGTTCTCTACTAGTGTAGTCAAGATGCAAAGATTATTTCTAATCAGCTCCACGGATATTGTTATTTATAAGTTGAGAAAATAAAATTTATATAGTGAAATAGATATTTCCCTTGTTGCAAAGGTAGAGGTCTCGCCTCACTTACCAAAGGTCAGAGATTCGCTTCCCGTCCTGAGCAACAAAAATTTATTCATATTATATTGGCTACCAATTAATATAAATAAATAAGGAAGGAGTCTAAAAGGCTTCAGATATCGAAACCCTAAAACATCCCAGGGATTAAAAAATTTCCTCAAAGACCAAATTTCTTTTCCCAGAATTTCCCATCAGACTATTAATATTTTTCCAAACTTTTTTTCCGGACATACTTGATATTTGTAATAAATAAATAAATAAAAGGGAAACTTACCAGTCAACCTCCTCTACAACTTCTTCTCCCTCTCCCTTTCAATGCAATGCATTGTTAAAGGAAATATTTCAAACTTTGGACAGAGGGAATATTTTTTCTTTATTCCAATTTCCATAAAAAATAAATTCTCCGAGATAAGATCTGAATCGATTTATAATAAGAATCGTCGTCGCTCGCTTTGTCAGCCGCCGCCGTTCGAGGGCCCCGCACATCCGACGGCCCTTCTTCATCTTTGACAATGACACCTTCGCAGTCATTATTATCAGGAAACGTAAAAGGATCAAGAAGAAAGAGAAATAAATTTCCTCTTTTCTTTTCTTATTTTATTTTATTAAAAAAAAAAATCACATTCATATTTCACATCATACATTCGTGAAAAATATTTACAATTATTATTCTTTTTTTCTTTTTTTTTAATATATATAAAAAGATAAGAAGAAAAATGTTACTTAACAAAATATATTTATAATATTATTTATATTTATACTATATACATTAGATAACAGGGCCGTCGCCTTCACCGTTGTGCATGCACCTCAATAAATAAATTTGTTTTCATTATAATAAAGAGTTGGTGCAAAAATAGATTTTGAAAGGAATTAGGAAACAAATCACCACTTGATTATAAACAAAAATCATTTTCAGTGCTTTGGTTCTTATAATTATAAATTAACTTTTCATATGACATATGTAATTCTTTATAAATAAAAGCTTTGTTCCAAGAAAGCAGTTTGAAACCATCTGACGCATGCGCATAATGATTTGGGTGGTACATTTGACACAGTTGACGAAATTTAAGGCTGTTTACAAAAATTCTCTATTGGCACTTGCCAATCCTCTAACTTCTCCAAAGCTGGAAAGTTTGTGACATCAATGAATTGGAAGTTGGCGGTTTTAATATTCTTCTGCCATCATACCATCATGCACCTCGCGTTTTTACTTTCTCTTATTATTTTAAAGAATCGTCAACATTGAGTGTTCATCTCCAAGAGTAGTGACCATTAGACAAACAGCAATTCTAATGCATCCGAGCGAGGGTTCTTAGAACAAAGCTTAATTTTAATTCCTTAAAATTAATATATTGAAAATTCTAAACAAAAGAAAGCGAATGAAATTATTTTTGCAGAAAGACGCTTTTTACATTGACGACGTATTGACCCTGCCTGCATTCATAATTTTGTAAAATAATTTATCAAAATATCTCTAATTAAAAAAAAAAACATTCATGGATGGAACTTGAGAGAATAATGGAAGAATAATTAAAAAAAAAAGTCAGTCTGTCAGTCCGGACGGAAAGTTTTCGTGAAAGAGAAAGAGGTGGGGGTGGGAAAAAAGAAAAATTAACTAAACTAGATGGATAATAAATGTTAATAAATAAAATTGATTGTGTGTTTAATCACAAAAAAATATCATTCAAAAAAAAATGCAACCCAGACTAAAGAAAGATTTTTATAAAGAAAAGGTGACCTAAGTTTGTAGATTAATTATTCCATTAAGTGAATTATTATTTATATTTATTTGCTTTTTTTTCCTCAATAAAAAAGTTTGTAGGTAATATCGTAAGGAAAACCCTAAATTTCCAATCGCAATTTCCATCTTTTTTAAATTTATTTTTATTTACTACAATTTAATTTTTTATTTACAAATCGAACTTTCCGGTATTCTAAAGGTATAGGATGAAAGTTGAAGCACTTTTAATAAAGACCTAGATTTTTCTAAGTCTTTCGGCATATGTCCATTAAAAATGTCCATGTTTATTTAAATTAATTGGTAGCCAAATTCAAAGAAGTCTCAGCTCTAAGGGTCAGCAGCAATTAAGTGGTAGCCAAAAGATTAAATATATTCTCAAAACTAATCCATTCATTAAAATTTTGTCATCGCCTCTAGTGGTCTAGTGTCTAGGGTTTTTTTATTACTGAAAAATCAAGAACGCTAAATATTTTAGAAGAGCCCTACTATTATAAATATCCTTGAAATTATTATTAATGCTTCTTTTTTGTATTATTAAGATAAGATTTGGAAATAAGCCGATAATCAATAAAAAAAAATATATTAGGAGTCAAAGAAAAAAATTTCTTAAGGATAAAATTATGAAATAATTCAAATTTTGTTTTAATAATTATATTATTATCGAAAATAAAGACAAATTTTTTTTACAAATATAAAACCCTGCTACATAAAATAAAAATTCCTAGAATTCTAATTTCGTTTATTTCCAGGATCCGAATAAATCCCAGTTCTTTTCTAAGCTTCTTCTTTTCAGAATCGCCTCTTTGTTCCTGAAGGAAACAAGGGACAAACAATCATATATTTTCTGCATGCCATCTAACAACAAACAGAAGAAATTCCTCGAAAGCATTCATCATCGACTCATGAATTGTTCTCTCAGAATTCTTTATTTAACTTTGAAGAGGAAACGAACAAAACTTAAATTTTTCTCCAGACCGATTTTTTAATTTTTAAATAAATATAAATATTAATTATTTAATGAAATATTTATTTATTATTGGTGTTTTCATGAGTTATCTATGAATAAAAAAAAATTTTTTATCCCTTATTTATAATAAATTCAGCAGATAGTCGGAAATTTGTCTTTTTCTGTTCAATAAATTAATTATTCTCTTTAGAGAATTTATTCCACTCTAAAATATTTGAGAAATGAAAAAACGAAGGGTGTTCACCCAAATGATCGAATTTAGAAAAATAATAGAGAGACTAGGTCACTTTTTGAAAGTTGTGGAGGATCAGCCGAGATATGGAAATTGTGGGTAGGGCGCTGGGAAATATCCGGGGAATGCGGGCAATGTGGGTTGCACGGCTACTGATTGGGTGATGTAAGTGGTGAGCTGGGTGGGGATTACCTTGGTTGAATAGAGGGTGGTGTATGCAGTCTTGGCTCCGAAGGTGAGCTTGAGCACTTTGCTCTCGGTAGCCGTCACTTGAGTCTGCGTCACCACTGGAGTTGAGGTGATGGCGAATTGTTGGTCAGGAATTCTGGGTGGGAACAGTTGGGGGATCGGTTGAGGTTGTGGTGGGGCGAGGGTGCTTGTCGAAAATTCATATTCGGTCTTAGTCACAGTGCCTATTGCACGCGATAGTGTGCTATAGAGAGTGTTGGTGCCTGAGACGATTGGCAAAACGTGGCTTTCGTAGACAGTTTCCAGTTTGAGAACAGGCCGAGATGTTGTGATGACTTGAGGGACTGCTCCAGGGTTCAACAATCTATAAACAAAAAATAAATTTCATATAATATTAATAAAATAAGTTTTTTTTTTGCAATAGAGAGGTCATTAGTGAAATTCGTCAGAATTTATTATATCCAAGGAAAATTGAGGAAAACTAAGGATAAAAAAAAAGATAAACAAAATTTCAGATATCGCCACCACTCTTATGATACTAAATATGAAATATTCTTGGACAACTTTAAAGCAGGCTTATAGTGTGATTCAAAAAGCGCGCCGGTTTCTTTGCTGTTCGGTACACACTGTTTTTATCATATTATCAATTATAACTCCGCTTTGTTAGTATTGCTGTTGTTTTTTGTTTATGTTGCCGTGGAGCGGTATTAAGCAACGCGTTTTAATTATGGTATTATATTTAAAGGAGAACCCAATGTTTTTAATATTGACTAAGAACCTGTTTCCGTGAACTTTTTCACAAGTGTGCGTACTGATGATTCAGTTAGTGCAGACAGAGAGCGGCACGGAATGGTCTGGTAGTGGTAGCATAACTTTCTTCTTTTTTATAAAATAATTTACGATTAAACCGCGTGGACCGCTCCATGGTAACATAAACAAAAAGCATTATAATATCAAATCGGAGTGATAATATTCTGTTTCTTTGAGCAGAAGTAGAGGTCTCGCTTCATGTCCCAAAAGTTAATTCCCGTCCTGAATGACAAAAATGTATTCAAATCATTGTTAATTGGATCCCAATTAATTTAAATAAATACGGCCTCAGATGAAAAAGAGAAAAGACTAAAAAAAATAAAAATGGTAAAGACATTATTGTCAACGGATTAACCAAAAATAGCGGGTAGCAGGGGCGCTTTTTGAATCCCTCTCCATTTCAAATTTAAAGAAAGTTCTTTTAATAAATGAAGTGAATTAGTAGAAAGACCTTAGCAAGGCGAGTTGTTGAAGTTGCTCTGGGCTGAGCGCAGGCGTCGTCGGCGATTCAGGTGTTGGCTTCGGCGTCGGCTGATGTTTCTTGATATCATTGATACTAGGGAATCGAGTCTTGTCAACATCGGCGAGATCGAAATCGGATCCGATATTGGGAAGATCAACACCCGGTCGGAGCGCTTTCAACGCCGCAGGCTCATCTGAATCCTAAAAATAAAAATAAATAAATATTATTAGTCAAAAATTCAAACACACCTGACAAGTGGAATTTTTCACCTAGAAAGTTTTGCCCCAACTTAATATTAAAGTTTTTAACAATATTATGCACTTAACTTATTCACTCCAGTTACAAAATAGAAACATTAGCCTGTAGAATATCCAAGTTTTAGACATATAATATAATTCACATATATTTCTGTCAAGGAATTTTCTCTTATTAATAAAGAATGAAGATTTATGTTTCCAGATGTGTGAAGTAAATTATTATTTCTCCCTCTTGCTCCTTACGCCTATAGAAATTTTTTTAAGTGAAAACCGTAAATTTGTGATCCCATATTCGCTATTTCAGTAATGCACTCTAAAATATAAGCCTTAATTTCGAAGTGATAAAAACACATATACCAAGTTGTTAGTTTGGTCATAGAAGAAGAAAAAAAATATTTTTTAATAAGCCATCATGGTAAAATGGGATTTAAATAAATCTTTATTTACAATAATTTAGACTTTTATTTAAAATAAAAAATTATAAAAATATTTTGTTTGGGTCTGATTTGTTTAAATTAATAAGATCTAATTTTTTCGTCCAAATTTATTATATTTATCTCTTGACGATATTCCGAGAGCTAAACGTTGCCCTTCAAATTCAACAAAGAAATATTACATAACTCATATTTGAAAAATATATTTATTTTTACTTTCTCTAATTTTTTTTAAATTTTTTGTAGGCCTATATTAAAATAGGGATCTTCAAACATTGGCCCGCAATCAGGTTATTTTAAATATTATATTGGAATGTTCTTATTGATAATAATCTAGTGGCCCTCTCCGGTGCAGAGTTAAAGGTCTCGCCTCACGTACCAAAGATCAATCAATGGTCACTCCTGTCCTATCCCAAAAATTTATTTTTATCATATTGGCTACTAATTAATATATATATATATAAATATGGACGGAGTCTAAATGGCCTCAGATACCTTAAAAAATAAATAAATAAAATCATCGCCCTTTAAGAAAAGAAAAATTTCTTTTCTTTTCTTTTCTTTTTTAATCTATTTAAAACTCTATCATCTGGATGATGCAAGAAGTGATTATTTGACGCTCAACTCACCCTATTGTCGTTCTCGTCGCCAAACTCCAATTCAAGATGCAATTCAGACCCGGCTTCTTCCAAACGAGTATTAAATTCATTCAACGTCTTGCTAGGAACGAAGTGATATACTTCCATTGGAGGGAGGGTTTTCACAGCCGTGACCAGCCGAGTCACCTGGTAGGACTGAACCAGAGTGTACCTACAACCAAGAAAACAAGCCATTAACCCAAGTTTAGTTGTAAATTTAATAGTTCCCAAAGTTCCCGGTTAGAGGCTTGTTGAAATATGTGAATTGCTTTGTAATAATAAGTATAAATCCTCCTTCTATGAAACAAAATTTTATTTTATTTTTATCTTAAAAAATATAATAATAATAACTATTTCCTCTGATTATATTTATTATTTTTAATAATTCAAGTCATTAAACAAATAATTATTGAATGTGTCGATTATTGCTAATTAAGCCCAGGTTGTAGAGGTAATTTGTGATTGGTGAAAAATAAGGTCGAAAAAATCTTTCGAGATTCAAAGACATGAGGTGTGAAAAGGCTCATTTACAACTTTCTTTTATCTAAGGTATAGAAAGCCTTGTGATGTGCTGTCACACGAGAACTTTACGTCGAGCCACAGGATAGCGGTTTACTGCCAATTTAATCGATTTCGTAAGAGTAGTTTAAGAAACAGAGCACTTACTCCCGAACAATGGCAAAAGAGTACATTAGTAAAGTAAGTTCAAAACAAAGATAAAAGTTAATACATTTCAAAGATCTTGTAATAATAATTGATTAATGAATTTTAATCAAAATCGTTAGAGCGAATTTGGAGAAAATTTATTAAAAAAAAAACTAAAAAAGTGCAAAAGTAAAGTATTAGTACACGATGGCCGATTTTATTGAAAAGCTTCGAGGTGCAAGCGACGAGGGCTTAAATATAAAATGGCAGCCTCGTATATTTTTTCGTTTTTGATAAATATCGTTCCCAGATACAGAGACAAATCAATTCGTGAGACCCATTTTTCTAGACTCAGGTGACCTCAAAACGTGTATTTCCTTTGAAATCACGACATCAATTTTCTTGCGAATATTTTATCACTATATATTACACATAGGTAAGAGAAAGTGAAATATATTAAAATCAGCCCAAATTAGAATTTGTTTGGAAGCTCGCAGAGTTCCTGGACCAAGGGTCTGGGAACTTCAGGGAGATGAATAATTATTTTGATATCCATTTTTTTTTTTTATATATAATATAAAACTAAAAATATTTAAATTTCAATGGAAAATATATAATTGTAGGAGAGGTAAAGATCTTACTTCAGGCACCGAACGTCAGAGGTTCGCTTTCCATCCTGTGAGACAAAAATTTATTTTTATTATTATGGCTTCCAAATAAAATAAATATACGTATATAAGAAGTTTAAATAGCGTCAGATGCCTAAAAAGACTTTAAAAAAGCCCCCCTCAACTCTCTCTTAGAATAATAATAATAAAAAAAAAGAAAAAATTTCGAAAAAAAAAAATGTTCCGCTAGCCAGATCATCCCTTGAATTTTAAAAAATTATTCAGAATGTGCTTGAATGAGATTTTTTGTTGTACAAATAGTGTCGTCGTTCTGATCCAAGAGTGGGGCTTGCTACCCCTTGGACCCTTTATTTTAATATTAGAATAATATATTTGAAATAGTCCATATATTATTTTAATATTATTTTTTTTATTTTCTGTAATTCATTTTTTTGTTAATGTTTTTTTATTTTGGTCGGTAAAACATCACAAAATTCCGAGATGACATCATCGAGATAGAAAGACATCGTGCCGTGTGCAAAGATCCATCCCTACATCCCTTCTTCTTCTTGATAATGTCACCAAAAGCCAATAGACAAATTGCGAGGGAAAATCATCCATTCTGATTGGATATTTTGGTCGCGTCAGGAAGAAGGAGAGGAGGAAAGGAGGACACGAACATTAGATCTGGCATTCAACCTTCAAATCTGAAACTGTTAGCATTAAACCCTAAAGTCGGGATTTTATATAAATATTCAAGATTTAACATTCGAGATATAAGCAGTATTATACTTCTAATATTCAAATTTAAGTGTTCATTTGTGGTCTCGTGTCAAAGTCACTCCTCAAGAAGTGTTTATTCAAATATAATTTTAAATATAATATTGAATTTGTGAATTATCAAAAGTGGTCTCCACTTACATAAATAAATTATACCTGCTTCGGACCACAAATATCACCTGTGAAGTGTTCCCTAAATTCAAGAATTGGATTACACTTTGTGGAACCCTTGGATATTTCACCATACATCCTAATCTACTAAGTATATATATATAAGTACTATATTTTTTTTTTTAATTTGATTTTTTATTTTATGTCTTTACCACCCAAAGAAAGTTAATTTTCTCATTTTATTTCATTTCAATTATAAATAATTTTATTATTGTATTATTAATCTTAAAACAAGTTATATACCGGTATTTATATTTAAGTATTTTTTTTTAGGATATTATTTCTTATTTATATCTTTGCTAATATTTCAATAATTTAAAAGTAAATAAACAAATGCCATTTAAAATATTTCCATTTTTTAAATTTCTTATTTTAATTTTTTTATTATTTTGTTTATTATTTCTTTCATTATAAAATAAACAGTTTACATTTGTTTTTTAATATTAGTTTTTTTTTAGTTAATCTCACCAACTCACCCTTCCCTCTCTCTCAGTATCCTGTTTGCGAAGTGGGAGCAGTTGCTTTCCAAATCAACTGAGTTATAATCTTTAAATAAAACGCGAAGTAGATCATAATTATTTAAATCAAATCCCTCAATATTTCAAATTCGGACCAGTAAAGATCTTCACCCTTTAAACTGGTTCGTGGATCCTTTCACGCTTAAAATTATTTAAGTGTGAATCGGTAAAGGCTCTGCAACCTAAACGCCACTCTTGGATAGTTAATAGAAAAGAAAAGAAAACACTTCCCCTCTTTTGTCTCAGGTCTCATTCACACAGCTCCCATATGTACCCACTAGAGTTCAGAGGAGTTGCGTGGGGGCGGCTCCACTCCTCTTCTCGTGTCTTAATTCAGTTCACCTCGCTAGTCTCAAACCCGATCTTCGAAGGCGGTGTTTTCTCTTTAGTTCTTTCATAGGAAGCTCGTTTTTGTATTTTTTTGAAATAATAAAGACCCCACATAAATGGAAAAATAGAAAAATTATTTTTTTAAATCGACACATTTTTTTTAATAAATAAGAACATTTTAAATATTTTCGGCTGTTAGTTTAAAATAAATAAATCTTAAAATTTCCATTTAATAAAAATTGTTTGCAATATTTTTACCTTGTGGTGTTGCTGCCGGCCTTCACTACCGGTAAAATGTGTGTTTTGAGTACCAGCTGGGTGGTACTGAACGTTTCGGTGAGCGTTTCAAGAGGCGGTGTAGCCTGGTCACCAGCGAGACCTATGGGAGGTAACGTGGCTACACTAGAATCCAAAGGGAGGCTGTTATCGGGAATGGTGGTAGCTAGGATGTTCTCTGTAAGGGGTTCCGTGCCTTGGGCAGGTGTCGGGGTCATTGTCGCTTCCACTGTTGCGCTCTCCAGGTTCTTTTCGAATGTCGACGTCACCGTAATAAATCTGGTGTTCTTTATTGTGCCCACCTGGATATTATTAATAATCGAATTAGATTAGAGTGAAAAAATATGTTTATTATCGCTTCATATACTTATGAATAAAAGTCCCTAAGTGAATCAAAGTGAACAAAAGGGAGAAAATAAGTTTAAGGATAAGAAAAAATTTTACCTGGAAAGTGTATGGAGATTTGATGGTGGCTATCTCGTAATAGACGTCTGAGAAATCAGCAGGGGTGGAGATCTCCACCTTGATCGTTTCGGCCAAAGCAATCGAGGGTGAGTTGGGTGCACTATCCGATGGCGGCGCTTCAACTTCCGGTCCTGATCGACCCTCCTCTTGCGATTCGGGTTCAGAACCCGTGCCTTGCGTGTCCAAGTCCGAGAGCGACTCATCAGCACGCGATCTCAACTACATACGGAAGGGTACATAAATCAACCCCAATCGACCACTTGCCCAGTCAAAACGATTACCACTAGATTATTATTACATGTAAGAAAGAGAGAATGAGAGACAATGATAATTTAACTTCTGTCAGAATTGAGAGATAGTCCTAATTATAAACGAATTGATATCTTTGAAATTTTTTTGTAGAGCTTAAATAAATAAATATTCACCTTTATATGTTGTATATTCATTTTGTGAGTTTTTTTAAAGAGAGTAAAAACGAATATGTTGTCATGAATATTTACCTCGTCAGCAAGTGGAGTGGTAGGTCCATTTTCGGCGGGCTCTTCCCCCTTTCGTATCGTCACCCTTGGTTTCGGAGTGGTTTTATATTGCCAACGGCCTGAGGGTCGGGACAATTTAAATTTATACAATGAGGTCGAACTTGAGGCCTGGGCATCAACAGGTGAAGATTGAACACGGGGCTTGAATCCCCGTCGGTTGGACGACGATGATGACGACGACGAGGACGTGGATGTTGACGTGGCCTCCTCTCTTTCTTTCTCTTTGCCTTTACCACTCGACTCGTTTGGCCGGAAGCGACGATTGCTAGTATTTCCATTATTAGTATTACCGTTGTTGCCGAATCGACGCGTACTCGATTGTGGTGGTTCGCTGAACACAGATACGGTTGCCACCACCGTTGATGTTGATGATCTCCCGAATCGATTGGAATATCTAAAATCCACCGCGTTTTTTGGGAGGAAGAAGAGGGGAAAAGATAGAGATTAGATTCCCATTCATGCAGCTAAAAGAAGTGTTTCTCAAAGTATGACGAGCGTGAAAACTCGGATACATAAAACGAATTTTGAGTAAAGCTTTAAATAACTATCTACTAGGATAAGAGAAAGGGATAAAAGAAAAAAAAAACTGTTTTTTTTTTTTTCATAAGTTTGAAACAGTTGAGAATATTGAGGTAACACTTTTGGTTCATACTCTTCTCTGATTGATTGGATAAGACTGAAGATGATTCCATTCTATAAATGAAATGTGGCTCACTATCATAAATAAGTTTTGTCTAGTAAAAAGGATTGAAATTGTATATTTCATCGTGAAAGAAATAATCTGGATTGCAAAATTCCCAAATTTGACATTTATTTGGAAATGGAGGTTCAAAACTTTAGGAAACACTCAACTACAGATTCATCTAATTTATACACAAAACATAAGGACACCGAAAAGTTGACACCTGAGGACATCAAAGCGTAGAATAAAAGTGAAAAAATAATGATGCCTACCCTTTGGTACTGGTCCGATAAGTTTGACGTTGACTAGATGAGGAAGTGGGTCGAATGTTGTTATGCCGTGAGGATTTGCGGTTGGGTGTTGGTGCGGGTACCAGATCCTGGCCATCCTCATCATCATCAACATCTTGTTCTTTTGGTCTGGGACGTTGGAATGATCTGGATTGTTGTCGGGAGGAGGTCTGAGTAGCAATGATAGGTTGTCTACGGGAAGGTCTGTTCGGGGCAACTGAACTGAAGAGAGCTTCAAGGGGAAGTGCTGCTGTTTCTTCATGAAGTGATCCTGCAGGTGTAGGCTCAAGAGGGGAGTGGTTCTGAATCAATCACATTAGAAACAAATTAATAAACATATTTTATTATATACTTATTGCTTTTTCGGTATTGGCATAAAAAATTAAGATATGACTGAGTAAGGAAACAAGAGGAGGAAAAAAGAAATGTCAGTATTATCTCGAGTAACTTGTGGTCGCCATTCACGTACTCACCAGGTGTGATTCCCTGAGTGATAGTACTTTTAATTTTAATTTAATTTAATTTTGGGAAATAAAATCAATTAAAAAAATGATTTATGCTTTTTATTGGCTGTTTAAGACTGAAAAACCTAAATGAAATATTTTAAACAAGGAGCTTTTAATTCAACTCGGGTTCAAATCCAGCTTACTTCAAAAAATTGATGATAGCCTAACGATTGGAAATCCACCCAAAAAATTAAATCATTCCATACTAAGACAGTTTACAAAGCAAACATAAAGGCAAATAATTTTAATTTTTATTATTCTATGTTTTATATCAAAAGAGAAATACCAATCGAATCACCAAGTAGTGGACAGGTTTACTTAGATGTTAGTCCTACAATAGATTAAGTAGTTGTCTACATGAAGAGAGAATATATGTTAATTCAGAAGCTGAAACGCTAATATAAAATAAAATTAGTTTCTTTTGTTTCTATACATCCCTCTAACGTAGAGGAACTTTTTGGTATTTGGTTTTTTAGCTTTTTGGAATATGAGGTGGAGAGGGGGGAACAGAAACTGTTTTTATTTCCTGATAGTTAAGGACGAAGAGTTTCCCTTCTAAGTCTAAAATATAAAGAATTTTAAAGAAAATTATGCAAATGGAGCAAAAATAATTTCATAGCCTATTAATATTTTATTATGAAAGTATTACTATCTTGTGGATAATTGCTTTCTATTTATTAAACAATTTTCGTCCTTTGGCATAAGTGAAACTTAATTGTTTAAATAATTTTCTGTTTAAATAAAAAAAAATCACAAACGTCCTTTTGCTTTAAGACGATAACAGTGCCTCTCCAAAACTTGGTGATACTGATAGTAGAAAAATCTCCAAATGCGCACAATTTTTGCACCCCTAAATTCAAAAACAATTATTATCTGAATGAACAAAATATGAAAACAACAAAAAGAGGAAAAGAATTATGGTTTGTGAATGTACAAGTGATTGGTTGATTGATTACCTTGTGACCCTTAGACAAATGAGGGGATGCCGTCTTGAGGATCCTTGGCCCTTGGGCGGATGCTGCACTTGGCCTCACCCTCAAAACTTGAGATGAGCTCTGCAACACCTGTGCGTATTTGCCTGACACATAAGTGCCAATCACACGAGTCTCGTGCACAGTGGTCGTGCCGTCCTTCACCTATTAGAGGGTGCACCCAACACCCAGAACACCAGACCAACACCAATGAGCAACCACCCCTCTCTACGTATTTACAAATCACACACAACTAATCTGGGCATTGGCAAATTGAGCCCATTGTTTGCTCAGGGATCGTTAATTGAAACCATACTCGCCAACTAGTCCTGTATGTTTGGTTTATTTCCGAATTATTAGATATCACGGATACAAGTGGGGGTGCCCCGAATGAATTATTTCCCAAACGAAAGAAACAAATATAACCAATTTTTAATTAAAAAAAATCAGAAATATTTAACAAAAGAATCTCTTGTTAATTGTTTCCAATAAAACAGCATCAATGTTTCTTTCTAAAGGCTAAAAATGATCCCATTGGAAATAATGATAATCCCGAAGCTCTTTTTTTTAGAGTTTGATTACCAACGGAACTATACGAGGCAAAATGAATCATTCCTAATAACTTTTTAGAGAGAAGAGAAAAGAATTTATTTAATTATTCCAAAGAGGGTTGAAAAAAAATTTTCATCGTTAAAAATATTTTTTTAATTAAATTTCCATAAAAAACATTTTATAAATGGGTTGGTTGAGTGTCCCTTCATAAAATTTTAATTTTACTCTTTTTTTTAATATCCTCAAATTAAATACAATTTAAAGTTTTCATAAAGAGACGTGATGGATTACAAGAGAGGTTCTCAACCTTTTATGTTCAGAGATCCCCCTCAGGGCGATTATTAATTACCGAGGTCTCTTTCAAAAAAATATCAAATTTTTGTCTAGATCTCTTTATACATTTCAAGTCCAAGTTTTCCTCAGAAATTTTTCCTGGACTATGAATTAAACCTTTTTTTGCTTTTCGGGGCTCCAAGTTCATTGACCCCTACATGAACTCCCCTGACCGACCCACTTACACAAAATTTTCACAATGGAAAGTAATTAAATATTTTTTTTATTTATCGAAAAAAAAAAGTACTAGAAGGGAGAAAAAAGGTCTCTAGACAATTCTGAATAAGAACAAATCATTATTTCAAAGATGAAACCAGCTCGTATCAACAGTTCGGTATTATTTTGTAATAATATATTATAAGTGAAAAAATAAAATGTCCAATTTTGCCACAAAATAGTATAAAATGAGGAATTTTTACATAAATTTTTTCTCCTAAAAAACAAATTTTTTATTCTTTTCGTTTGTATTATATTAATAACAAAAACAATTCTCCAATCTATTTGGAAAATTTTCAAAGATTATACAAGGATAAAAATGATTTTACCATTTTGAACTTTGCCAACACGCCAACCCTTTTCGGACCGTAATCTTCAGTTAGGCCTCAAGGGTAACTAACCACAGTTTCTAGACTCTCATTTATTTGCCCGCGATGCTTTTGTGTACGATTTTGTTAGAGAAATCATTTCTATTTACAATTAAAATACAAAGTATTAAAGTAAATCAGTATGCGATATTAATTTTTATATACTTTGTAATATTGTTTGAAAACTGGCGGAACAGCCACGAATAAATAAAAGAAAATCATATCTTGAGGAAGTAAATAAATAAAGACAAGACTCAGCAAATGCTGTGGATTTTAATTTAATGAAGGTGAAGGCTTACTAGCAGTGCAGAGAAATATAATTTCTTTTCTTTTAAAAGCCTTTCCACCTACAAGCTTTCGAAATCAACTGCTTCTCCTCTTCAGGTTATGGTTTGATCCTTTTTAGCGAGCTCACAGTTACAAATTCCCCAGAATCAGCCTTGAATCGTCTTAGTCATATATCTAGACAATGCGTATTAGACTTAGAGAAAGATAAAACTTTTCTGTATATATGATTAGGACGATTAAATGGCTGATTCTAGAGAATTTGTAACTGTGAGGTCACCAAAAAAAAGAATCAGTCCATACACTGAAGAAGAAAATAAATATAATTTAATAATAAATTATATTTATCTGTACTGATAGTAAGCCTTCACCTTCACTACATTAAAGTCCCCAGCACTTGCTGAGTCTTGTCTATTTATTTAATTCCTAGAGATTACATTCATCTACACCTTCAAATAAATTAAATATTTATAATATATATACACATCAACCATCACCCAAATAAAAAAATATATAAATAAAAACTTAATGGATCTAAATCAATCTAAAAATCCTTTTCTTTTTTATTATATTTAACTTTTTGAGAAATCTAGCAAACATGATTTTTTAATAAGTGAATTTTCCTAAAATTAGATTACTGCCACCAGGGGCCTGTTTTGGACAAATGCGACTCCAGTGAATATTTGATTTTTTAGCCTATAAATATTTAAATATACAAACATCCATTTATGGCCCCCACCATTATCTAAAGATTCCGAAAATAAATTTATACAAAAAGGATTCTTAGAATGTTTTGTATAATTATATTTAAAAAATTATATCAAGTCGTACCATCCTAAGGTTATTGGCACTAAAAACCATTGCATGTAACAGATACATATTTGCTATTCTTATTTCAAAAAATTTTTATTTTTGAATATAGAATAGACTAAATTTTTTTTATTAAGGACTCTCATCAAAATATCAAACAAAATAAAATTCCAATATTATTATAATTATATATATATAAAATGAATGAAAATGGACTGAAAAATTATATATAAAGAGCTACAAAAACCATTAAAAATATAATACAAGGTCATGAGTATAGAGGAAATATTCTACACTTTTACACCTATTAGAGAGGATGATACAAACTGGCAGCCAAATAACTTTACTCTTCCCAGAGCCCGAACCAATAAAATTTTTTATATCCCTCTCTTTAAAATAAAGTAATTTCTTTAAAGAATAATTTTTCCATTAGTTCTAGCTATTCTACAGTTTTTAGTCCGAGTGGTTTAAAAATTTTTTTGATTGGATTGGTAGTCCACACTACCACTCACACTTGGTAAGGACTTCTCGAATTTTATTTTATATTGACATAACAAGGCCTTCGCCAAAATCCATCATTAATAATTTTTATTTATTTAGCTTACCTAATAAATTGCTGGTACTATTTTTTTCCTATCTCAGTTTGACCTCTGGATGCGAATCTAAACCTTTTTTTTTAAATCAAAATGGCTGAACTGGAAGATTTATTCGTATTCAATCTATTAAAGTCCGTTATTTTTTCAGGGTGAAAAGATTTCTTTAATTAAATCAATATAGCGAGAAAATGTTGACCCTCGAATAGCTAAATAATAAAAAAATTTTAGTTGACCAAATTTTGGCATTTGAAATTTGGAGATCAGCAAAGGAAAAAATGGCTAAACTTATAAATGAGAAAATATAAAAATCAAAGTATCAAAAGGATTCAAAATTTAAAAATGTTTAGTTTTTATGTCAATGAACAAATGCACACTTTTCTCATTGGGAAATGAGGATAATATTGAGAAACTCTGAACAAATTGGATTGGTTTTCTATCTCCTAAGAAAGTAAAAGGACAAATTATGCTTATAAATGAGAAAATATGTTTTATACAATATTTTAAGCAAATGTAGAAATTTTTATTTGCGAATTAGTAAGTTGGCTGTTGTATTTTTTTGAAGGGCAGAGCAAGCAGCAGGTGAGAAGTGTCTACGATTTTAAAATTCTCAAGTTTGAGATGTTTCGGCTTTATTTCAAAAATGGCATCATCAGACCATTTAGAGAGTATGATGTCAAATGACAAAGCATTGAGTCACAGTTGCAGAGATGTCGGTTTGTTGTGTATTTAATATATAAACAATGCTTGTTAGCTTGTATACAGTGCTACTTATTCAAGTGACAAAATTGTTTTGTGTCTAATATCGTAGAGGCTGCCTGCTCCCTCCTCCTTTTTATTTATTTAAGAATAAGAAAAGGTTTGCTAAAATGTTGAATTTATATATGAATATTAAATATCTTATTTATGTGGCCGGACGGGGCTATTGATATTGATATATTAATAATTAATGAAGAGGATTGCTGCCTCGGGACGTTTCCGCAGAGATTCATCACCTTTAGCCTTTTTAAAAGTACACATGTCTAAAGCATGAAATATCAAATAAAGTTGGTTAGGCATTGTTATACAAATGATATAATAATAATAATAATTATTATTATTATTCAATATTCAATCTCGAGAGTATCACATGTTGGTAACAAATGTCACATATTTATTGACAATACACATATGAAAATGTATCATTTGTATAACAATTAATCCTATTTAATATTACATATGTCTTTTTGTAGACATGTCTACGCTTTGAAAGGCTGAAAATGGCCTAGTGAAATCTATGCCGAATCTTCCCGAATAAATAGATAGAGGCTCTTATTCCTGGCTGCAATCCTCTTTATATATTATTTTGTTTTCTTATTTATTCTCATCTTTTATTTAGCCCTTAACCCTTAGAGATTGACAAAGGCCGTTTCATAATCCCAAAGTTGTTCGATTTCCGACCTAAGCGAAAAAAATTCAAATATTTCCTCTCTACGCATCTATTATTTCCGATTTTAACCCCGAAATTCCAGAAAAAAAAAACGAAAACCAAGTACACTTGCATCACATATCCCCTTTATTCGTAGTCAGTTAATTTTTAGAGAAACTCTGTGCAGTTGGTTCGATGCTTCCTAATTTAATAATTTTTAAAATTAATGTACAAGAATACCCAAAAATTTAAATAATATTTTAAAGGTTTCTTATTAATCCTAATTGACAACTTTGGAAAATTCTTTTGACTCGCCCTTATTTATTTAGCCCAGTCTTTAATTAATGAATCTACTAAATGAAGTTTCTTCGACTTCTGGTTCCCTGCAGAAGGGAGGAAGGACACCAACAGATGAGAAAGTTCAAGTCTTGTTAGAAAATCCAAAGATTTTTGGAAGAATGAAAGAATCCAATCCAGTGCAAGTACCTCAGTATTTCCAATTTTGGAGACAAGTCCAGTGGGATTGTGCTGATGGTGATGGGACGTGACGATATTGATCTTGCTTCGAACTTCGGCGGAACTTGAGGGCCGATGCTTGAGCAGGAATTTGTTTGTATTCGATTTCAAATTGATTACCTGCAAGACATGCATAAGTGCAAGTGCATTGATGCATTGGTATATCGAGTGAGCATAACACTTCTAAGGGTGTGTCTTGGCAAATCTCAGGGGTTTGAGAATTATCAATTAATTAGTTTAACAAGTAACGCTTCATTTCTTTGCATCTAAGGAGTAATAATACATAGTTCAATGATACTTGGAAAAATTCTGACACTCCAGAACTTTCTCACAGGTGCATATGCCCACCCCAGGGGATGGTGTGACGTCATATTCATATCATTCATTAACTTCTAAATAATTAATAATAAATAATCCTTCTGAAATTTTAATCAATTTTCGCTTCAATTTTATTAAATTTCTTTTCACTGTAACAATCGCTTTTGGGTAGGAGAATTTTTTTTTAATCCTTAAGTATAAATATAAAATTTAAATTTTTAGAATTCCTAATAAATATCCGTTTTGAAATAATATTTAACAATTCCTTTCTGACAATTTATTCATTTTCTTATTAGGTCAAATAAACTTTTTAATTAACTCTTTTATATCTCCAATTAATGCTAATTTATGGAAAAAAAAGGGAGCGGGTAATTGGCCTTAAGGAAGACGCTTGGGGAGTCCCCATTAATACGGGGGAAATTATTATAGACCTAAGTAAATTCACAGTATCAAACGACGAGTAAATAAAAATATATTTAAACAAAAAAAAAAAAAGACATTTGATATTTATTATTATATTTTGCTTTTCACAAGAATAAAAAAATTTCCCTAAGGGATGGATGGATATATAATACAGTATATATTAATATCGGATATGTTTCTATCTTTATAATGTAAAAGGATAATATTCTTCTTTCATTCATTCATGTGAAAATTTTCTCTGAATTAATATGAAAAAGTTGAGAGTTGATTTCCATTTCAACTTTAGGAAGGAAAAAAATTTGAGCAAGTTTGATTAAAATTACTTAAGATAGAAAATATTCAAGTTTAAAAAAAATATTTTTATTTCATGTAGTTTTTTTTTTTTTTTATATATCGTTTGGGGAATTAAAGTAAACTAAAAACCAGTCTCTCTATTATAAGAATAAAAATATGATAAGGAAATTTATTATTTTTCAAAAATTAATTAAAAATAAAATAGCAGTTTTTCTTTTAATTAATAACATTTTGAAAATGTTGATTCCATGTTTTATATTTACTTCTCAACGCAAGGCCTGATGATGCTTTAAAATTAAAGTGAAATCGATCGCCTTAAAGAATATATTAAATATCAAGTGTCAAGTGTCAGAATGAAGGAAATAAAATATAAAAATTTCATTTTAATTTAAATTATCTTCTTAATACCCTTTAAAAAAAAAAATTGCGATCCAAACGTCTCAAAATAAATGAAAACGAGAGATCATTAAAAAACAAAAAAAAATCTTATGGAAGCGCCTTTTATTTAGACAACCAGTTCATCAGAGAAATATGGAGAATTGGTTTGAGCCAAGAGAAGTGAGAGCATCTTGATAAGATAGCAAAATTTTCTAGGCAAGCCTCTTACGGTTAGCCACGGTACTGCTTTTGAAATTTTACCGTAATTTTAAATCATTTTTTGAACTCCTTATCGATTAAAGAATTATAATTGAATGAAAAATAATTTCCAAAAAATGTTTAATTAATGTTTTCTTTTTCAATTGGAACGTATAGGCTTACCTCTTCGGGTCCCTGTTAATTTGCCCGGGGCGCTTATTTAATTAAAAGGAAAGGATAAACATCTCAGTCCTTAAAATATTTAAGCTTAGAATTATCTTTAATTTAAAGAAATTTGTTGATTAACTTTCTTAAAAATGTTCGAGTCTTAAATCCTGTTTCTTTAATTTCTCTAAGTTTAATGAAATTCAGTTCAGTTGACTATAAAGGCGAGGGCTTTCCAACTTTTGGAAGACCAAGGCGACATTAAAAAATATATTTCGCCGATTTCCTTAAATTCGTGAGACTCGCGGGAGCCGAACCCACGCTCTCCCGAGGTTGAACCTATAACTTAAGCACTTCTTATGATATTATCGTAGGCGGAGGTTTTAGGGAGGAGACATCGTCAGGCCATTCGAGCCACAATACCCACAGCGGGAATTGTAATATAAAAAATATTCTAATGAAACACCCCAGGAGGCAATAGAGCTCCTCTCGGGCCGGAACTTTTCGACCTATATCATATTTTTGAGTACCCGGCCCTTATTCTTTAGCAATACCGTACCCCGCACACCCATCCGTTAGTGGCCTAGCCAAAGTCTTACTATTTGTTAAATTCCATACCAGCCATATTCTTCATTCATTTTTGCTATCTATTCGAGAAGGTTTCTTTCTTGAAATTCAGTAGCCAACCTACCCAAAAAGGCACTAAGGTGTAGAGGAGGGTGAGAGGGCCGAGGCGTAAAACTTTCTCGGCACCTATATATAAAAACACCAAACGCACAGGGGGTTTACGTTTTCTTCTCCATTATTCCATATTAAAATTTCCATTTTATTTTTTTTACTAATTCATTTAACTTTTAAAATTTAATTTAAAACATCCTCTTTCTGCCTCGTCCCTTAGTTCAGAGGGAGGGGTCCCGACTAACGTACCAAACAGAGAGTCAGACAGAGGTCGCTCCAAAATGATTAATTAAAAAAAAAATTTCTTTGACTATTTCTTTAAGTATTTTTTATTTGGACAAGGCTAGGCGTCAGTGTCAGGAGAATGTATATAAAATAAAAATTTGTTTTTTATAAATTATTGTGAGCTTTCTTTATTTGCAAATGTTTCGGCAAACCACAGCAGCCATCATCAGAAACTCGATCATTCACTAGTTGTCTTGGCTGCTTGTCGAAACGTTTGCGCCTCTGTCAAAATAAAGAAAGCTCACAATAATTTATAAAAAACAAATTATTTTTTATAAAGTACATACAATTGCACTTGACACTAACATCTACCCCTTGTCCAAATAGGAAATACTTAAGAAAATAGTTAATAGTATTCTAGCATTCATGTATTACCGTAAAAATAAATTGTAGTTATTTTTGAAGAGCTTCTAAAAAAGTATGAAGAATATCAATAATTCATCCAGAGATTTGCCATAAAATACACACATCTAAAAAGAGGATTATTCATGCCAAAGAAGTTCTGTTGGGTGACTCACTCGGTACGTCTCGTCGATAACCTCGGTGCTCTGCCTGGCTAGGAAGTCATATTCGGGATCGATGTTGTTGCCAGCTAAGGCCGGTTCCTCGGTGCTTGCTCGAACTTCCACTACACTGGAGACGATCTCAGGTGTGGAGGATGTCGATAATGGTCCGATCACTTCCACTACGCTATGGATGATGGGCTCAGGTGTGGATGAAGTCTCCGGGGCTTTGATCACTTCCACCTGTTCGAGCAAACAATAAGCAAGTTTGAATGGGAATTAATAAAATTTTATTTATTATTTGAGAAAAATGAGTTAGAGGAGTGGATAATCTTAAGTGTTTTATTTGAAAGCACTTTCTTTGATTCATCAATAATTCGTACATGTTGAATTTTTTAATTCCCCTCTGGATTCTTTTTCTTTTCCATTAACCATAAGAGGAAGTAGTTAAGTTCTCTCTCTCGTTTTTTTCCCGATGGGAGATTTTTTTTACCTTAGATGAGACCAGCGCAATCGAGGTCTTGTGCCCATCCGCTTTCTTCTCACTGCTCTTGACCTCCGTCTTACTCGGCTTGATCTCAGTCACCTTTTCTATGGGGGCGGATGTCGGGGGGCGGGTTTCGATCACCGGGGGTGGTTTCGGGCTCGTCGTTGTCGTAGTAGTGGTGGTGGTGGTCGATGCCGATGATGATGATGACGAGATTTCCGCCTTTTTGCCACCATCTGAAACAAAAAAAAAATTAGTTGGAGAATATATAAAAAAAAAAAAGAAGCCTTGGGATTGTATTAAATTTTTAAGGCCATCCAAGCTGATAATTTTATTTAATAAATTCAGAAATTATAATTATAATCATGTACGTATGAATATTTATTAGTCGATGTCAAGAATATCATGCATTTTCTATTTATCATATTTATGAACTTTGCCCACTTAAATGTCAACTAATACTGAAAACAATAAAGGACTTAAATTTAATGTATTTTTATTTTTCGAATGTAAAAAGAAGAGGTTGTTGTTAAGCAACAAAAACTAAACTGGGATGGCGGACTCCAAGGAATATAGGAAATAAAGGGCGCAATCGATAAAAATTTTTTTCACGACTAACTATATAGAAAGGTCATCTTTAATGTAATGAAATTTTTTTTAATATAATATTGACGTTTTCTCTTTTATTCTCTCTGTATCTATCGGTATTATTATTTTATTGTATTTATACTCTTGAGAAAATTATATTTTTCAGTTCTGGCTTTGATAGGCAATGATGAGTTGATTTGAAATTGATTGAATTCAAATTAAGCTAAATCTAAAAAAATAAATAAGTGTAAAGAGATAGAGAGCCCAGGTACTCGGACAACGATCTTCCAATTTCACCTGCTTACATTAAAGCCCACGATCTAACCATCTGGTATTCGCTCAAATATGGATTATTTTTTCAGAAATTTATTTATTTGATCAATTATATTGATTATATATGTGATTAAAACTTTAACCCTTAAATGAATATGAAGGTTGAAATTTTGGCATCAACTAAGTGTCTTATATACTCTTCTATACATAAAAAAAATTATTATTTTATGTAAATTCCCTCGAATATTAACAAATTAATCGTCGAATTCAGATCCGCTGGTGGAGGGTTGTCTGTAATAATATCAAGTCATTTGAATTTAAAATAAGATATATTCACAATTATAAATTCAATTTTCATTAGACTAGACTAAAATTTTTAGCTCAACTTTATTAAAAAAATTATTGTTAACGGGATATATATCTAAGTATCGTAATAAACAATTAAGATTTTTGTTTGTATGCTACTTTAAGATTATCTTGAAAAAGTGTTAGGTATAACGAGTATATTGGGAATCGCATGTTCGAGTTCCCATTTTTTACACGCGGGTTAAAAATTTGTCTTAAGACCCACTTCTACTGAGGCAACATATATTGTTATATTGTTTCATCTAAAGCAATACAAGCGCAGATGCCGAACAACTCTAGAGTAGTGGTCTCCAGAGTGGGGACGCGAGTTGGTACGTGCCCCCACGCCAAACCAGTTTTATATTCCTAGGGAACAAATAAATAATTATTTAAAGAATAACAAATATTACTTTCTCTTTCATCATTTTCTAAAATGACGGGAATTAAAACCAAATATCGAATTAAAGAACCAGATTCAGAAAAAACAAACGAAAATTTCCAAAAGTTATTTACCTCATTGTTCACATTCAATATTTTAATAAAATTCATGTAAGATGCTAATAATAAAAATAATGTGTAATAATACTTAAATAATACTTATATAATGGCATATGGCTTATTTCCTCTTTATAATACTTATTTCAATAGATTTCTCCTCAATCAATTAATGGTACGTGCTATTTATTTTTTAGTATTGTAAAGTATTATATTAGAAATATGCTATCATAAGTTTGGAGTTCAGTGATATAAAGGGCAGTCGCTTAGTCTCTGCCCACATACGTGGAAATATACCTTTCTAAAAAATCTGGTGGACACATCACACAATTTTCTCTTACCTAAAGTAAAGCCCTCACTCCAAATTTTTGTAAATAATTTATAAATGAATTTATTAAATTTGTTTAAAAATGAATTCCATTTTTTAAAAAAATACCAGAGGAGTGAGAAACGATATTTATTTATTAAATTATAAAACTAGTAATTTTATCCCTATAAAAAAATCGTATAAAATTCAATTCTCCAAGGCTTTTAAGGAATCCCCTCGCGTGTCACCAGCGTAAGAACATTTTATTTATGTAATATAAGAAAAAAGTTCTTAAAAGTCAAGGGTAGAATATTGATTATGGATGAGATCCCAAAAACAAAATTCTTTTCAGGGTTAATTATTATTTATAATATAAAATAAATATAAACGTCGATGCATTATTTATTTATTAATATATATAATTATCTTTCAATAATATTCATTACCTTTTTTTTTTACTAACTTACAATTATTTATGTTTCTTTTAATGAAAATTTAAAAACAAGTTTTTAAATGGAATTTAATTTTAAAAAAATGGTTAAGTAAAATCTGATCATCGTTAAAAAAAGAAATGGAAAAATGGTCAACATTGGAAAACATTCTCTCCGGGATATGATATAAAGGTGAAATGCTTTTTTTTTGGATTTTAACTTTTTCTTTAAGACATGGGTAAAATTTCATTTATGGAACCCTTTCGGGAATTTACTAGAACAAAGTGTGCCTGACAGACAGACAGATGAGCGCTTGGGAATTTTATGCCGAAGGGATTTCGTCTTGTTTTGTTCACTATTGCAAGCAAGGCAAGATAAGGAGGAGAAATAAATTCTAAAGTGACATAACTAAAAGAGGAGGCGTCATTTTTAACAAAGGAACTCTTTTAATCTATAATTAATAAACACTAGTTTCAAAAAATAAAACAATCTAATTCTAATCTTTTCCATTATCTTACATTTCAAAAAAAAAAATTTACACTAATTCCAGAGAAGAGGCTTGGAAAGAATGAAATTCAAAATCAAATTAAAAAAAACTGAGATGTCAATAAAAATTTTATAGATGATTTGTTGGAATTTAATTTCTAGGAAGAGAGCTTGTGTTGTTAAACTAATTCCGTATAAGAAGCCGGTGAATATTAAATAGTAAAGCTAATAAATATGACAATTTCCTTTATGCATTTTAACATCAAAATATGCGACCCAATTTCTAATTAGATGTTAAAATTTATTGCAATATGGAATGGAATATTAGAAGATAAAAGGTTTCCGCGGGTTAATAATAATATTTACCGTATATGAACAACAATAATAAATAAGATAGAGAGATGTTAAAAGTGACAAGAGAGAAGATTTAATATGATTTTGGAAAAAAACAAACACCCGCTTCACACTGAGCTAAATGCTCAAAAAATAAAATTTCTGGAATGATAAAAGAGCAAATCAGAGAGTAACAAGTTTAGAAAGTCTGGAGATTTTTTATTGATTTTGACATTCCCTGAGTCTGAAAATCCCATTTTTCAAATTATATCTATGTCTGTGAGTATGTTTGTTAGTTCGATATCAAAAACAACATTTTAGCAAACTTTTGGGCTATTTCCGACAACCTGAAAATCATAGTAATTCACGGGCTATTATAAATTTAATTTAATTTTTAATATCCCACTTCACACGAAACAACAAAAAGATAAAAAATCCTATAGAGTAATTGCCAGGACAAGTGACCTACCTGCTGGTGCACTTTGGGGAGAGAAAATCATAACAGTGTTGCCGATTGTTGTGGTGAAGTCAAGAAAGCCATAGACGGTTTGTGTGATGAGGGAATTCTCAGCATGGGACTCCACGGACGGCGCAACTCCGTTTGGGTTGACGTAGACGGGGCCTCCAGGAGGCGAGTAGACGGCACTCCACACGGCGCCCACTAGAAACAAACCATCATAATTAGTATTAATTAATTATTTATTTATTTAAAAGAGAACTAAGAAAATTTCGTCAGCGGTCAAGGCCCTTGGTGCCTAGAATGACCATGTGATCGACAAGAAATTTAAAAAGGTACCCCAATTAAAATATTACAACGATTAAATATTAAAACAAAAATTATCATGATGGTTGGAGTTAATAATCCAATTTCACTGCTCATTATGCATGAGCAGAGAATCCCGAGAGAACTTCGCAGGGGTGGCCAGATATATATAATTAAATTGATTTTTTTCTTGTTTCCTGCTCCCAACATCCCTCTAGGGCTCTGACATGCATAATGACCGCTTAATTGGCAAATTCATTAAATGGAGAATATTCACTAGAAGCTCAGCTAAAAATTTTTTTTACCTCAAAAATGATAGTTTAATTTTTTCACCCAAGATAGGCCATTAAACAAAATACTTAATAGAAGATGGAAAAAGATGTCTAACGAAATTCAAGGAGAGAAAGCAAGAGAGAGAGCTTTTTCCTCTTTCATTTAATGGAAGAAGAGTGAAATGTCATCAAATCTTTTGGGCCAGGAGGTTTCATTCTAATCATATTATTCTTCAACTTAATTATATTCCGGGACGTTGAAATTACCCGAGGGAAAATTCTCTCTCTCAGATCAATTGGAGAATTTCATTATAGCTTGGGATAAATCTTTTGGACGTTGCTTCCGAATTAAGAAGCGTTTTAATTTCAGCAATTGGGCTTAAGAAGAAGAAATGCGAATAAAAAAGAAATGGGGATAAATAAAGAGAGAAATATCTTCTCTCTTCTTCCTCTTCTTATATCCCCAAACGTCTGTCTGTCCTTCACACTATCTGATTTTGATATTCTCTTCGAGAAAATTCGTTGACTTGTAATCGAAATTAATATAAAATTAGTTAAATATCCCTGGAAGAATAAAGGGGAGGGGGTGAGAAAATATAATTTTTATTTTTCAAACAAAAGGATTGTATATAAAAAAGTATAGGATTTAAGAATCCGAGATTTCAACGAATCTCTTTGGGTGTTTGTAACTTTGGCAAAAGGGTTAACGAATTGATACGAAATTTTATATATAAGCTCTTGATTAAAGGTCTGGGAAACACTAGACTCAGTGGAAGTTGCATTTCATTTGAAGTTAAAAACTGAAAAAGGAAAATTTTAAAAATTATCAAAATAACAAATACAAAATTTCTATTCCTAATTTTGTATAATTGAAATAAATTTTTGTATCTTTTATTCTGTGTGTGTTAGTCAGAGTTTTTCTAGTATAATATGAAATGGATATATTATTTTAGAAAATAAACAATATGGTACTTTTAATGATTTCTAAACTAAAATTATTATTATATATATTATAGAATTTTGTAACGTTATATGATTAAAATAAAAAATGACTACATCGATAAGAATAAGTGTGAATTGATTTGATTAAAGTAATTAAGATTGAATAGAAAAGGAATTCAAAGTACACGGAAAGCAGCAGAGTTGCTACCAAAATCAATGGCTTTTGAAGTGCACCGGAAGATTAATTTCGTCTTGAGATCAAAGACTAAGACTTGAGGTTCGAGTTTATAAACTTAAAGAGTTAAATTACACTGTTAATTTGAAGAGTAAAATTTGTGTCTATGTGATTAAAATGAGACATTCAAGGTGGAAGGAAGTCCCTTTTAAAATAGAGAATTTCTAAAAATATTCCCTTTTAAGATGGATTGAAGTTTTAAGCTATTTATTAGAAATTTCTCTATAAGGTATTTTAAAACTGAATTTTTATAATATATAGTTTATTTTAGGACTGGTTTAAAAAAAAAGAGAATGAATACATTAACTAATCCAACGCCTATTGTCAGTCTTACCGCCTATAGAACTTATATGAGGAGAGGTTTTTACAGGTCCGAAGTACCAAGTTCAGGTTTTGTGCATCCTTCCCTATAATATAAATAAGAAGTTTAAGTAATCCAGACAACGAACAGGGGATCTTTTACCAAAATAGGGTCTGTGGCGATTTCCCATAAAGAGGGAAATAGCAATAAACTTGTGACCTTTTTTTGCTCAATCAAATTTATTTATTTTATCTCGGTGTTCCCCTATTTAAAATTTTATCTGACCTTTTTTTAGACAGGTTCCTGTCTACTTAGCCCTGGATATATTCTTTGGTTTTTTAGGAGTGATCCCAGCTAGAAACATGGTGGGCCATCTGGGTCGCTCTTCATGGCATAAGTTGAGAAAGGCTAGCATAGTGAAAAAAAAAATATTTGTCCCGTGATTGTGAAAATAAATAACAATTTTGAATACAATCTGTGTGCCAACATGAAAAAAATATACTCTACAGATTAGGAAATGGAGCAATAAGATGAATGATGGTGCACAAGTTACCAAGGTATCAGACAATAAATGATATATTTTTATAAATTATAAAGATTATATTTGCTTCATAGTTTTTTACAGAATGTATTTATCTTTATTGTAACAAGGGGGAGGGGGGGAGGGCAATATTTTTCCTTTTTAAAATTATTATATATAAAGTGACTTTTGAAATCTATTTATAAAATATTACCCCCAACATATTTTATAAATAACCAAAAACATTTTCTATTAAATTTAGATTTTATTCTAACAATAAAAATATGAAATTTAAAGATATTTATTTATTTATTTCAATACATAAATGAATAGCTAAATGTTAAAACAGATGATAACAAGCGGAATAGAAATAAACCTTTGACTTTACAATAACTGAGCAGGATAGATAATTTTTTTGCCAAATTCTAAATCTCTTTTAATCGATGAATTAATCTCCCTGAAACCTCCACCCCCTTCTAAAAACGAACAATGAATGAATTGTTTTGGAGTCTGGACCTCAGCCAATATCTTTTTGAAATTTTTTTATTTTAAAAACATTAAAAAAGTGATAAATTATTTTTTTTTTTTTTAATTTAAAAGACAAGAATTCACTTGTTCAGGAATAAAATAAAATAAAATAAAGATTCACTTGTTGCTGGTATTTCCCAATATTAATTGAAAACTGATCTAAAATTTTTTTATTTATTGAATTTAAATAAATAAAAAACGAAGTTATCTCTATTGAGAAAAATTCTCAGCAAGGGCAGGGCTAAAGAGAAATTTTTAAAATATGAAAAACAAGACACCCGTCTGCCAAACGCAAAAGGTCGGGATATAGCAGTGTGAAGTAAAAGATATTATTTATTGCATTAAAATTTTACGATGAATAGGGTTAGTGTTGAACATATTTAAAAAAAAAATTTTTTCTTAATTAACATTGAGTGATAAACAGAAATAAAAACCAAATGACGTTCAACTCCAGAATTAAAAATTCATCAAATAGGTGTAAGTAAATGTTTCGTTTATATTCATACCCCCCCCCCCCCCACCCCCTCTTGGGATTTCACCACCACGCCCTTTTTAAAACCGACAAGGGGTTGGAAAGAGCCGCGGCTACAAAGAGGCCA
>JAAAKE020127125.1:31822-65656 GCA_010014785.2 Anisolabis maritima
GCTAACCCTTTTTGAAATCCTAAAATTGTTGTAACATTCCCTCGATTCAAAGGCACGAGCCGCCACTGATATAAACCCAAATCAATTAATTAAAACATAAAAAAATAACGGAGAGTTTCACGTTGGGATTTAATTTTTAACAAGGAGAAAGAAATAGAATTTTTTTCGAAATGAAATATAATGATGCGAAATGACAGAAAAAAATAATAAAAATTTTTTAATGATTTAAAGGCTACGTACCATTTCAAAAGAAGCGAAGGAAAAAATTTAAATATATAATAATTTATATACATATAAAAAACTCCCAAAGTTTATTTTTCCATTTTATGGATAACAGTTATATTTATCTTAAAAAAAAAAAATAATAAATTGAATTTCAAGGAATCGCGATTTGATCAAAATAAATATATAGAATTTCTTGTTATCTTTTGATTTTTGTTTTGTTTGATTTTGCATCATTCACAAAGGAGTGAAATTTAATATTATCCATCTAATTTATAAAAGAAAACAGAGAAACATAAAAAATATTTATTTTTACTTGTAACGAAGTTTTATACAGCATTCGCAGAAACGTTCTAAAACATTTAGTCGAAGCCAGTATGATGACCAAGAACCCAGAAAAATTTTCAGTCAAACTAATATAATATCATATCTTGGAATTAAGTAACATTGCTTGCCATCGAAAAGTTTTTGTTTTGGAGCCATTTTTTGACAGATAATTTGGTGACTTTAAAAAAATTCCTTCTCTCTGATAGCCACATTGCCATCTTGAGTCCATTTACTAATTTTTATTCCTAAAAATGGAAAGCCCATCCATTGGCCATTTCGTCTGATTATGGGTTGCTATTTGTTTTTTTTCTTATTACAATATCAATCAACTTTTTTCAGCTTGCCTCACCTTATTTTCCCTAGGCTAGTGAGGACAATTAAAAAAATAAACTCATCGATAGAGAAAGATTCTTATAGAAAAGAGAGAACCAGTGTTAGCTCGGAAGGCTCGTGGTCTCCAATTCATATACCTTGAGGCCCCGAGAATAATTTACTGTTTTATTTCTATTAAAGAAAGCCAAGGTCTTTTTGTGCATTCCCTTCAAAGAGTTGGGTAAACTCTGCTGATAAAATTTTCCCTCAAATCGAACAACAACCAACGAGTGACTGGCCTGAATATTTGCACTGGATTTGGCCTCTAATTAGTCGAGTCGATAAGTAGATTAGGCAACGTCAAATGCCGGCTTAACTTTGTCGCCATTTCTAATCTAATAATGGTCCAGTTATCGATCTCAGAGGCGGGTTGGTTGGCTGCTGGGGCGGGTGGTCGGCTTAATTACCCTCGCGGTTCAAGATGAGCCTGGGATAGACTGTCTATTGTGCCCAAAGGATTGGACAACAAATACATCTTAGTCCAAGGCTCCTTGGGCTAATTAACCACCGCCTCCTCCGTCCCATGCACCTTAGACCCTTCTGCCCAGTAACCCAACCGTTAAAGTGGTTACACCTGAGATACAATAAAAATTTACTTAAATTTTTTCGATTGTAATAACTTATGATACACTCGCTACATTGCTACATTAATTATATTTTTCCAGTATAACTATGTACATTGTTAGTAAAATAAGAACCATCAGTATTGATTAACATTTACTTGTCCGGAGCAAGGATAATTATTGTTCCAAACGTCGACAATTAAAAAATTAAATAATTTATATTATTTATAGTAAATAATACAAATACTAAAGAAATATATAATAAGAAAATATAGTTGTAATTAGAGTCATTATGCTATTCGGATCATAAACACCACCGTGGACCTTCTGCCATTTCCCACCATTTTTCCTTGTTCAGAATTTAGTTTCACCTTTTTCTTTTATTTCCCCTTCCACTTTCATCTCTACGCCGATCCTAATAAATATAAAATAATATATAAAATGTAAATTGAATTTTATGTTATAGAATATGTATATTTCAAATACTCTCCGCATGGAAACATCTTTATAAGCGATTTTTTTTTTTAGATTATAAATTTAAATTTAAGTTTATTCTTTAGAAGTCCGTGCACGAAATTGACTATAGCTTTGAAACAAGCATAATTAAGATAGCACTTAAAGTTTGCATAATACATGAAAAAAGTCTTTGAGAAGTGGCTGGCTCTTCCGGGCGCGTGTCATCTCTAAGCGAGAATGGGAAAGAATGAATTTGATTAAATATTCAAAATTATTTAGGACAAAACGTCTAAGGAAGGAAATTTTTATTTCTTATATAAGTCTTTTTTTTTATCATAAAATAGATAAAAAAATACTCGAATAGAAAAAACTTTAAAATAACTAATGTGGAAGAGAGAAAAGTTGGACTGAATTAATCTTTAAAAAGAGTGGAGGAAAATATTCATTCTTAAAAGATAAAGAAAGGTGAGATAAAAAATTTTTCTCCTCTTAAAAAAATTTGCAAATTTTTCGAGATCGCTGATCCTTTTGAAAATTTAGGAAGTAATATTATTTTACGGATATTCTTTACAATTATATTGTTGTTTGCCGTTTGAACCCGGAATGTGCCATTTGTTTGGTTTTTCTTCCGTTTTATGTAGCCTTAGGGGGCGAATTGATGGAGAGCATCTATAGGGGCAGAAGCACCCCGCTGGGAGGCGGGGCCCCCCTTGATTCAATAAAGAGAAATATATACTGTAAAAAGCTCTGAATCAAATGTAATTTTCTTTTCTGTTTATAGTCTACATCACAGATGGGCAACCTCTTTGGTACGTGAGTCAGATTTGCAAATAACCAAATTCGAAAGGGCCGAATTGACTCAAATTGCACCTTGAGTTATGGGCTATTCAGACGGGAAGTGGGGAGGGTCTCACTTTTACACCCCAGGTTCGGAGAATGACACTGGAGTGGTTAAGAAAAATTTTGCTCGGGGAAGATTAGAGGTCTTGTGAGTCTTATCACACATCCGGAATTGGAGAACCTGGGATCCCCAGAAGCAATGGACGCAATTACAAAAAGAGACGGCGGACCACGAATGCAATGGACGCCCATTTCTCAGACCCGCTCCCTAATCTTGCCACAGGATCTCCAATGGGTTGTAGAGTTTATCTTCTAGAATACTTGGCAAATAAATATTTTAGTGTACAAACAAACCCCCTCGTTTTATTTCGATCCTTCTCCGTATTTGTTTTTGTGACAATTATTTATCTAATGGTTAGTTAAATTTTAATATCTTAGTAAATCTTCCAAGAAAATAATGATTTCTTTGGGAAAGAAAAAAGTTTTCTCTGATTCTCTCTCTCTCACCCTCACTTTCTTTCTCTTTCTTGGCAGAATTAAAATTATTTTATCGGAAAACCTAAATTATTCCATTTTAGGGAAAATTTATTTAACTTTGGAAACAAACTTTAAAGTTCTATATATTTATCTATTATAATCTAAGTTCTTGTAAAATTATTTCACTCTTCAATAGAAATGGACCTAATTAAGTTTAAAATGCCATGGTAAAAGAGAATTTATAGGATTAGGGGCTCTAACTTGGCGCTTAATGGTGGCCACTTAGTCAGTGCCGCCATGTTGCTGGAGACACACACACACAAACACACACGTGGAATTATTATCTCGATTATTTTTGCTTTCTACCGTCTGACAAAAATTAATGTATTCCTATTTATTAAAATGTTAATATGGCAGTAAGGGAGTATGACGTTAGTTTTCTAAATGAAAAATTATTTTATTCACTCTGCTTTAAAATAAAAAAATAAAAAAAAACCTTATGTGTTGTTATATATCATAGGAATTTTTTGCATTTTTTATTGCAGTAAAATTTATTTGTGAAATATTTATTTAATTGACTTATTCAGAGACCCGAAAATTAATTAATTCATTTGTTCTCACAAGTGAAACAATGTATTTAGATCAGAGATAAAGCTCTTGTTTCATCAAAGTCAGTTCGCTTCAAGCCCTGAGCGTTAAAATTAATTTAGTCTAAATTGCCTCAAAATGTGAAAAAAAAATCTGGGACTGGTTAAGGAAGGATGATCCTGGAATTCAAGGAGGTGACTATAATCCTATTTTAATTTCTTCTCTTAGGAAAAGAAAAATGCAGCCAGATGAACAAAAAATTAAACAAAATATTTAATTTTTTTACTTTCCCATACCTTGTATTCACTTGGGCCTTATAGGCCCAACTACCGGGTTTCCCTTTTATTCCGAGGCGTTTTCGTGCACGGAGACACACAACTCAAACCCACTCGAACTCTGGCTGTAGCTATCTATCGCACTCCGAGAAGTTACTTGATTTCCTATCTCTTACTCCTCCTGTATTCGTTTCTAGCTAGCTAACTACTCCAGAGTTTAATTTAACCGTCCCTTTTTTCCAACCTATCTATAGGAAGCATGTCCTAGTATGAGGAGGGACTCCTACTGCCTACTCCTTGTGAAGAGCGCATCCTTGAGAGAGAATCCATATTTACGTCCCTTATTGTGGTGGGATCTAATGTTCCAATCCAGGGCATACTTGATTTGTTTACAATGAATATTTTTAGAATATTTAATAAAAAAATCCCCCTTGCCCGAGATGCAACACTGATTTCCTGTGCAGAACAGCAACACCCTATCGACTCCACCATGGTTCGGATATTTTGCCTGTTAATTTATACTACGGAAGGTCACAGTGGTATGGAGAGGAGAAGTTAGGGGCCCTCCCTCTTTTTTCAAATAGAAGAGTCGTCCTTGCGATTGGCATTTGTTATGGAAAGGGGGAAGGCGTCTTTTAGCCTTAATACGAAGTAGAGTAGGGTAGTAAAAAGGTTAGAGTATAATTAATTAAGATTTTTATTTTTTGTTTTAAATTAAAGGCATGCATAAAAGTAGAGGCTGGTCCGATGCATGACCGAAAAAAGAAGAAAAGACTGGTCACTCAAAGTCGGTAATCTTCATAATATCCTTCTCACAAGTAGTTGGACAAACGCTAACTTTTGTTTCATCTATTCAAATAATTGGGAAAGATTCAAAATCACCAAATTTCATAATGCTTTTACAATTAGGAAATTTAATGTTTTTGGATTTTAATTATCCATTGGAATAATGTTTGTCCAATTACTTTTAAGACAGATAGTACTCGCCAGATGTGATCCGCTGATTGTTGATATCTTATCAATTTATTAAACTATTCACCCAAGCAAACCTTGAAAGGGTAAGACATTGAACAAGGTATTACCCTGTCCCTTGGTGCAGTGGCTTCAAAAGGTCAGTTCGCTTCCCGTCCTGAGCGACAAAAATATATTTAAATAATATTGGCTACCATTTAATTTAAATAAATAAGGACGGAGTCTAAATGGTAACAGAGAAAAAGACTTAAAAAAAAAAAGACAACGTATTATATATTTACTAACACCAATATTAATTTAATTTTTTTTTTAATGGATGACCTCTTTGATACCCTATTGAGTCAAAAATGTTAAGGTTCAAAAATAATTATAAAAATTTAAGAAGATATTCCTTTTATTAGTATATAGATTTAATTGAAAATTTGAAAGATTATTCGTTTTAGTTAATTTAATTTTCGTGCGCTAATTCTCTTTCAACAAGTTTAAATTGTTTTCAACTAACGTAAGATTTGCTGTTAATCAGAGAAGAAATTTGACTTCAAAACAAAAACAAAAGAGGAAAACGAACGACAGACAAGAGAAGAAGAAAAGAGAGAGAGCGACCCGATGGGCATAAACCACCTGCGGGTGACATTTTATCTTTTCCCATTAATGCAAAATAGAGGCTGACAGCGACTAGAGAGGAGAGGGGTGGGAATCCTATTTTTATCGGTAAAATTTATTTAATTATTTTCTCTAATTTGTTTGTATATTGATGAATAGAAAAAGGAGTAAAATAGTACGTTCCCCCAACAAAACTTGACAAGACTTTAATTAGCTTATTTAGTATTAATATAACAACAAGAATTTTTGTTTGACCTTTTTTTTATTAAATTGGCTGCACAAATTAATTTTTAAGTTGAATTAATCATTTTCTAGCTCAAAATGGTGCGGAAGCCTCTACACATGGGCCATAAATGGCCACTGCGCACCTCGCTTGCGCATGTTGGCCGACCACTATCTTCTTTAGGAAAACAAAGAGTCATATGCAATTCTCATTTATTAAAATAAATTCAAGTTGGCTATACATTGAACGGTTATCTATGGAGCCCCATGCAAAAAATCTGGAGTAACAGCACATCAGTCAGCTTCCCTTACCATAAGTAAGAGATGTGTGATGTGCGTTTAGTCACATCAGATTTTTTATTTTAATCCTTAAATTCTAATTTAGATTTTATATAATAGTAGTCCCATTCCATGACGTAATTATTTCCCGCTCTTTTCAGGAGAATAAACTCTCGTTAACAAGAATTAAATAATTTATACTAAAAACGCGATCAAAAGAAGATTAAAATTAAAGTTTTGTCAATCGCAATATCGCTTAAATAGCATTTTTAAAACGTATCAAATCCTATTATTTTATATCAGCATTGAAGTTCAATTGAATCGATTCCGAATGTAATTTCATGACAATAAATTCCCTCTATTGTATTATGTCAATTGATGTGGTTTATCACTCCAAGTTTTGAAAAGTAAATAATGGGTGACTCTCGCAAAATAAATGATATCTAACATCTAGTTGGATGTCCCGTTTTAATTCCACAATGGGGTTCTTAAAATTAAAATGATTCTTTTATTTTTGTATGGGAATTAATAAGAGATAATCAATAAATTCATTGAACATTGTTATAAAAAAAAATAGTAAAAATCAATAATATTGATGTCTGTCAATTACCAGAGAGAAATTAAAAAAGAATTTCGCTTTGTCCCTTAGAGGAGAGGTAAAGCTCTCGTTTTATGAAGGTTCGCTTCCCATCCTAAATGATCAAAATTATATTTAAATCAACTTGTCTACCAATAATAAGGAATTATTTATTTTGTTTCTTATGACTCGCACTTTGTTTTCCTAAAGATGATAGTGGCTGGCCAACATGCCCGCGTGGCCCATCATGTGCAAGCTGGAAAAGGTTAAATCATCTTAGTGATCATTCTATTTATTGAGAGAAATTCATAAAAAACCTAAAACCTACGGGGATAAATAATAATATATAAATACTTTCTAAAAGTTGGAACATTGATAGATGAGGGGAGAGGGGATATTGATAAATTTTTTACAGATATTTTTTCTCAACTCTTATTCGGCATTTGAGGCTAATATAATTTAAATCAATTTTATCGCCCTCTAGTGACCCTTAGATCATGAAGTAAGAGTTTTACCTCACTCTAAACGATAGGGACCAGATATTATAATCAAATAAGAATTTTAATAAGGTACGCCTATACTTTTCTAATTTAAAAATAATTATAAATATCCATTTTTATATAAGACTGTATTATACTTTACTATACTTTTTTTTTATAAACTTTTTTAAAACTCTTTTTTTAACTCCATATTATTTTTTCATAATATCACCTGGAATTTAATTTGTTTTAACCTTTGGGAAAAAGTTTGAAAAATATTTTTATTAAAATAAAAAGTATTATAGTTTTTAATATTTAAAAAAAAAAAAAAAAAAAAGTAGATTAAAACAGTACATAAAAAAAGTTTTAATGAAGGAAAGCTTTGAAGTAAAAGGAAAAGTGTTTTATTAAATTACAGTAACAAACTAATTTCTTTTGATGGGGAGGGAAAGAAGGACAGAAAAAGATAGATGAAATGAACATAAGGATTCCGAAAGAGAAACGAATGGTACCTTTAAAAAAAATTTTAATATATTGTGCGGAGCAATAGTATATGGGCTGGGAATAGCCATATCCAAAATTGTTCTATTCATTTTTCTGTTTGAGAAAAATTACTCTTTAAAGGGAAATAAAAAATTCATAATTTAGGATTTCCAGTAATTACACGCCTCTAGTGAGCAGCTCTGAAAAAATTATAATGTATAATTATTTAAAAAAAATAATAATAAATAAGAGTAAAAAGTAAAAAATTAAAAAAAAAAAAAAAAAAACGCATTTAAAATGCATTAAAATGAGGAAAATAACTTTTTGCATAAAATTGTTGAATATTTATGAGAAAAAATATTCGCGTGGGCGCTCATTAAACTTAAAATATAATTGATGGCAAATTAAATAAAATATTCGCCCGCGAGGTTTATTTTTTTGTCGCAGATATACAATTTTCCTCTTTTAGTGCATATTAATTTTTTTTTTTTATTTATTTTTTATTTCAGTTTAATATCAATAAAAGATCATAAATTATGATAACAATTATTAATTTAACATATTATATCCTTAATAATAATATAGATGCATTTTCTAACCAGATGATATTCAAATTAACAGAATATATTAATATAATATAAAATTCTATTAAATGGAAGCGAGCTAGCTATTTTATCTTTTTAAAAGCAAAGTGAATCAGCAAAATTAGATATAAAGGAACGCATTTAATTTTATATCATCATTTCTATCTGTAGATAAAAAGCATCAATAGGTAGCTAAAATATCTATATCCAAGTTGGAGCATAATCGTTTAGATGTAGATGATTATCTCTTTGAAAGAGGAAGAGAGAGAGAGAGAGAAATTCCTGGGGATTGATTTGACATCTAAACTCCCCAGATGACAGATCCAGACCGAAGTGGAAGATGGTAATTACAGAAATTCTATTTCTATTATATCTGCATGACTAGTTGCAAATAAGCACGGGAATGGAGAGAAAATAGCAAAAGGAAGGAATGGAACAAATCGAAGGGACAGTTTTTTGTTTTGTTAAACCAATGAGAGCTGCATTTTATATTTGGCGAATAAAAATTGCTTAAATGCGAGCAAGGGGGGGGGGGGGCACTTGTTAGGACTAGAGAGAGGGACAGAGGCAATTAATATAAACATAGATCAAATCTTTACAAATTTATGAACCTCTTCTCAAGAAAAATTTTATTTATAGTCGGGCCATTTTTGAAAGTATAGAGAGGTGTAAAGAGGCAGGGAAAGACTTATGGGCGTCGTCTTCTGCCTCTGCTACGAAGAAACAAAAGGTGTCCTTGTATTTGGTTGGTTGATCTTGTAACTTTCAGAGTTTCAAAGTAGGGATAAGATATCTAGAATTTCCGAAAACGGCCTGATTATAAAATTATGATTCCTAATAAATATTATAAATTACTTGTTTAATTTATTTATTTATAGTATTTAAGGAATTTGCTTATAAGCCCATGGGCCGAGCGAAGACCTGGGCATCCCTGAGAAATAAGCTTTCAAAAGAAACTGGAACTACAGTATAGTCGAGACATTCTCGGAATCTTAGTGTCAGCGAAAAGTTTCCCCCACCAAAATACTCTCACTCAATTTCAAGCAGAGATTATTCTGCTTTCGTTACTTCCCAGCTGAACTTCCAAGTAGTTCCTTTATAGGGGCTAGCTTCGCCTATCACTAATTCCGTGATGCGGTAAGCAGAATTACTGACGGAATTCTCTGACAAACAGACACACTGTCAAAGTGATTTTCAATTTCTCTCTGCGCTAAGAAAAAAGACTATCTATCTTCGTTCCTGGTCTTATTAATCCCAGGCTGTTGAGTTGAGATAAGAAAATAAAAATTCAACTGAAAATAAATATGCATGGCTAGAGCGCATTTTATAATAGATCACTAAAATAACAAAAGACAGCATAAACATGTTAACACGAGCAAATGGAAATTATTTACAATAATTTTATTTATACCAAATGCATTAAATTAACCATGAAATAAATCGGGAGTGGCCTCCTCTCGACTTTCTCGTAAACACATAGCATATTAGCTCGCATAATTTGCGCACCATTTTCGCGGGTTTGATCGCTAAAAAATCCAGGTGTGTAAAATTTGGGAATTTTTTAAACAAGTTTTTACCTATTCTAGTATGATTGAGAATAAAGTAGATACATTTGATCCAAATTTACCCCCTCGGTAGCCGTAACCGAGAAGTTAAAGTTATTAACTTTGGTAATATTGCTAAGCTTAAAAGTCAAGGGGTGTGGGTTCAGATCCCGGGAAGCACGATGAAAATTTATTTAAATCAATTGGATAACAAACCTCAGATGCTAGAGACAGAAAAAAATTTTATTGTTAATATAAAATTCAAAATCATTCTTTAATTTGAGTGTGCAAAATATGCGGGGGCGCACATTACCCAAGCAAATAACGAACATGCACAATTCGAAAAATGGTGTTTTCGGATTAAGGAAGGTCCAAGGCCTCAGGAACAATCAAAATCCCGAGATCGAATTTTTGGACCACTACAATTCTTTCCTTATTCGATGTATAGGAAAATCTTGGAGATTAATTAGAAATAAATATGTACCTATGCAGAAAACATCAAAGTACAATAGCTGCAAAAAATGCCATTTACAAAAATGACTAGCATATACAAAAGCAATTCCAGTCTTAGCTGTGGTATCTCGTGGTCTCCATAGAGGTAAGTAAATCCCCGAATAAACTTAATTTATTTTATGTGTTTACGTGCCAAGTGTATTCATCGAGAGTCGAACCAAGATTTTGATTCCCCCCCCCCTCCCTGTTTTGCGCAGCTCATTCCCTCCCCAATCAAACGTTTCCTATTTATTTATTAATAAGTCAATTTGCTAATTCATTCTGCTCTTTTTCTCTTTATAATTCAGGGCTTTAAAATGAAATACAAATTGAAAAATTTGTGTAGCTCCATATTTGGTCATTTATTATTAATAGGATTATATTAGAAGAGTAAAAAAATTTAGAATTCAATAAATGAATGGCAAAAGGTATTAAATTATTAAATCGTCATTATGTCGATAATATTATATGATTCCAAGTAAGCGTTAAAAATGGATCATGTTTAAAAACAAAATATTTAAATATACATACATTTTGGGAGGGGGGTGGGTGGAGAACTCAGCGTTTTAGAAGAAAAAAATAGCATAGAATTAATAGGATTTTATTTTTGAATGTATTAATCCGAATTTAATATAAAATAAATTTAAATTAAAAAAAAAATTGTTATTCAACATCGGCGACCATTTTAAATATGTTGTTTATTTGCATATATTCATTATCATAAAGGTTATTTCAAACACACATTTCAATGAGATATATTTTTAACCAAATAATTATGAATATATTTTATTACTCATCTCCCCGACGGGGTGGAGAGGAATTGCATTATTTTTTGTTTGAATTTGAATTGAGAGCCCAAAAAGGCCTGAGACTGAGGAATCGGTCCCGGTCAAACGACTTGACGGATTGTAACGAAATTTTATATACAAGCTCTTAATTAAGGACAAAAAGCAATATTAACTTTGGACAACAACCGAACAGGCTGAACTGGCACTTCATTTGAAGTTTAAACGAGAAAAATCAAAATATCACTAAAATTATGAACTTTATCAAAATAATACTCACATACAAAATTGTTCTAATAATTTTGAACAAATTTTCTTTGAAACAAATTATCCTTTAGGATCTTTTAAAAGACCATAATATAACAAGATCCAAAAGGCTGAAGGATAAATTTTTTTCAAATAAAACTTGTTCAAAATGATGATTAGAACAATTTAGTAGTAGGTAGAGGTATTATTGTGAATGCCGGCATGATGTGGAAAAGACTGGCATTTAGGGAGCTCAGAAGGAATGCCAATCTTTGCACGGGTAACTCGTGGTCGCCATCCACATTCTCACTGCGTGTGTCTGTTTGTCATCGATAATAAATACATTTTTTCTATTAATTATTAATTAATGCTGCACAGATGCTGTGGAGTTCTTTGGAGGAGAGGGGGGGCTAAGGCAGCCTATAAAAAAATTAATTATTCTTGTCAATGTTTGGAGTGTACATCACAGCCATCATCAAGACGAAAAGAATAAGACGATAGGGAATACTCATACAAGTATAATAATCGTCAACAATGTCAAAAAAAATGCATTTGTATATATGTTACAAATCCTGTAATCTCAAGGAAGATGAGGTTGCAACCATGGAAATTAAATAAGAATCTTATTTTTTGTTGGCGTTTCGGACACAATCAGAACCTCTGATTACAGATTTATTCATTTAATTATTAATTAGAATATATAAAATTCATAGCATACGTAGTTATTCTACCTACGATTAACATGTATTTTAAACTTCATTCCATGTTGAGAGCATATGCAAGCTAATAAAAAAAATATATTATTCCAAAGGTAATAATCGTGTTTTTTTTTTTTTTATTTATTTAATTTATATTCTTTTCCGGCAGCTAAGGCCATTAAGAGTTTTTAATTTTACAAATATATTAATAAATAATTTATTATCGATGGTTTCCGGCGGGCGTTCAACAGGCTTGTTTCTTGGGGCCACCCATCCGAGGTTCAGCACTGCTTGGCCTTGCTTGTCAACAAAATCTAATGATATAAATTTAAAGTACAAAACCCGACATCCTATTAATATTTAATTAAAAGTGCAACAACTATGTATGCTATATATTATATATATTGTATAATTTTTTAAATGAATAATTTTAGGTCCTGATGAAGGACACAATGTGTGTCCGAAACGTCGATAATGAAAATTTTTTTAAAAATTTTATTTCTTGGCTGCAGCCTCATCTTCTTAGAGATTATACTATCCAGCCATATCTTATTATAAATAGGTTAATTTTATATATATAGACTGGGCCCTTATGAAAATAACAGGCACCGGTGCTGACCAAAAGCTTAAGGCGATAAATGATATAAATATATATCGATAATTATTAATTATTCAACGTACAGTGACTAACCTTCCCTCAGTATTGAATAGAATTTAAAAACACACAAAAGAGAATTAATTAGGTTTATTTATATAACAAACAAAAATGGTGACTGAAAAATTTAACCATTTACATTTAGAGAATCATAAACTCCATAAATAAACATTTTTTAATGCTTCATTATATTAAAATCAGTATGATTTTGCAATAATCAAAATAATATCGAAATAGAATGCGCTCATTAGTAAGCATCGGAATGATTTATGCGTTTTCTAATTAATGATCTCTCTGTCCTGGCCATGATTCTTTATTCCGAGTAGAATGGAACCGAAATCATATTAAGTCATTCTTTAGGAATTCTCTCGGAGGTATAAAAGATTAATTTGAAAACATGAAGCGATTTGGTAATGATTTTGATGAAGTAGGTAAATTTATTTATTTCGCCATCTATCAAGTGTCATAAATTTTTTCCTTTACCTTTTCCGATTAACCTATTAAAGTAAAAAAAAAAAAAACCTAAAATATCAAATCTAAAACCTCAAATATAAATAAATGAAATTGATCATTCAATAAAAGAAGAGATTAGTACAATTAATTTAATTATATACTAATATAAAAATTTTCGCCTTTGGGTTTTTAAAGCATACTGTATATTTATATCTTTAGACTTCTGAATTCGAAATTGTTTTTATTATAATGTAATTATAATAATAATAATACTAACTTCGCCGCCCCTTCCCTCTACCCCTCTTTTCTATAAGGTTTTCCAAATAGGGACACACGACTCGTCCTTCGCCTCCTTGTAATCACGTGTCTCAACTCTCGCTTACCTCAGGTGAATTAAAAAAAAATATCCCAGCCTAGTTCCTTCCTACCCTTCCTCCCCAGCTATTGACTAACTTGATCAGTACAGTTACAGTTACAGTGGTTAAAGCCCAATAATCAATATCAACTATAGTCGTTTGCGTACTTGGGAAAATTTTTAAATATTAATTTATTCATAATGATAATTTTGTTTTCATTTTGGAATTCCATCGGGAAGTTTTTCAAACAGAGCGAGGCATACGGCTATTATATATATTAGGATTCCCATTTAACTTCGAGTCCCTGGAGAAGAGGTAGTAGTTCACAACTGATGATTTGCTTATCAATTAATTTAAATGAGAAAGACGTCTACAATTGTTCTTTGATGAAGATAAAACGTAGAATATACTTATGGCTCGCCGATATTTTGGGAGAAGTGCAACTAGACCTTTTTTAAATTATAATAAAGTGAGAATAAAAAAATTATTCTGAAGAATTCATCGAAAATACAGTAAGTATTATTTATAAATTACCCAAAGATATCATTAAACATTAAGAGAAACGGTTTCTAATATCGAATGCCCTCGGGGATAGCTGAAAAGGGATTTATTTTTATGCCGTCACTTTAAGAAAAAATAGCAATGAAAAATTAACGAGGTCTATTAAAATTTTATTTTTTCTAAGAGTTGATCTTCTCCCATTCCTCATCATGTAATATTGTAGAAATTGCAAGATTTAGAAGAAAAAAATATGAAATAAGAGGAATAAAGCCAACCAGAAAAAAATAATTGAAATGATATATAGCAGTCCTGAAGATGGCATCAGCGACACGTTTAAAATAATTTAATTTAAATCCAAGAGCCAAGAGTCAAAAAAATATTGTTCCTAGGGAAGAACCCTTACCAACTTACAGCAACTTGATCATTAGGAAGCAGTTGCCACAAATAGAGGAAAAGAGGAATTCTCTTAGGAAATGTTTATAACCAGTATATCCTCGATATATTTTTCCTTTTTTTTTATTAGTTAGCCTAACCTCCCTTTTAGAAAAAAATGTCAAATTCTACAGCATATGAATGCGATGTCATCATGTCGCAACACTCATTAGTCAATCAGCAGCCTGTCATGGCAAACATTTTTGATAGATACATTCTTCCCCATCGGAAGATCACAGCTAAAAAAATTTTCATCAAGAGAAAATAGCCTGCCCAGTGCGAATAAAGTAAATTTATATTAATTCTTTAATAGCTGTTACACACGTTCTCAAGTTCTAATGGAAGTTATTGCGAGATAAAAAGCGTTAATTTAATAATAAATTATATATTTGGTTAGGATTATTAGATAGTTGTTCCTATCTCAAATAACAATCAAAAGGGCAAGAAAAAACAGGTTTAAAAATCCTTACTAATATAAAAAGAAATAAATCTTAATAGGAATTATCTTATCAATAACGGGATAGTAAACAAAAACAAATATAAAGAAAATATATTTTTATGCTGAGACGAGAAAATAGTAAACAAAAGATAAAAAAGAGAGGGGGAGGAGAAATATAGCTATATTTGGCCTTTAAAGAAGAAAGCTTTTTATTAACGATAAATCTTGATTCTTCGTCAAATTTTGGCCTTAAAAAAACTCTAATCTGTATGTCTGAAATTATATAAGCTATTGTATACAAATTTTATGTACGAAGTAAAGATGAGCTGATTAGTCTGAAAAGGGCACGAGGGACTCGTCTTTGCTTTGCGTCGCTTTGTCTTCACTCTCTTTGACTGTTCTTTTGTCTCAGATGTATAGTGCGGGCTCATCTTATCGTCAGAAATAAATCACTAAAAATTCGTTGGCTAGGTTCTTGAAAAATAGCAAAACATTCCCCGAATTCTAAAAACTTTCTTTAGGGGGCCATTAATTAAAACTACCGATTTTTTTTCTCTCTCGTTTGTCGATTTCAAATTGCCTAATACAGGATTTCGATCCGAATTCTTGAGTTTCCCATCAGACCTGTTCCTGGCAAAATTTATTTAGGGATATATGCAAATAAGTTGGAATTTAGATATTTGCCAAGAATCGAGATAATAATAATAATAATAATAATATTCAAATGCCATAGTCTATTGTTGTGTACGTTCTATTATTGAACAAATAAAACGGAAAGATAATGGAGCTAACATATGCTTCCCACTGGTGGCTTATCTCTAGGCGCAAAATGAAATTATGAGTTTCTAAGAAATTACGACGTTTACTAGGACAACATGTGGGGGTTCATATCTGGTAAATTAGTAGATTGGGGACCTTCCATTAATCGAAGGAATAAAAGTCGAAAAAAAGAAATAATATTTCTTCTTCAGTGTTTGCCATCATCAATTACAATGATTACAATCAAGATACAATAGTGTCTGAATGTCTGCCTCCTTGTGATTAATTTTATATATTATATGAAAAAATATTTGCTTCCTAAAGATGATCAAAGAAAATTTTGGTTAAAAAAAATAAAAGAAATTGCTCAGGAGGAGTGTTTGAACTTTGGAATTTTTAAATGATGTATTCCAAGAAGAATCTAAATATTATATTTTATTAAATTCGTTTGAAAAACATTTGTGGGTGGAAACCTTCCTCGACGGGTGAAAGATTTTTCGCTTATTTATTTTGATTCATTCAAATTTGTTCAAATTTTATATTTTGATTTCATAGTATTTTTATAAATATTGGTTCAAGTTTTTAACCAGAAGTATCATTTTGATATAGTTTTATATAAATTTCAAATTTATCCACTCATATAGCGAAATTTTAGATTAAAAAAAGTCCCTGGTACTAAATTAAAAGTAAAAGATAGTATCAAATATTTTGCGATGAAAACTTTATATTATATGTAAGTGAATTGGTAATTTAGAGCAATATTTGTTGTTCATCTTATTCAGGCCCTCCACGTTTTCTTCGCTCCTTCCTGCGTAGATCATGTATTTCCATTATTATTTTTGCTGTGATTTTAAAATAAATATTTTATTATTTTAATTTGTTAAACTGCTAAGATTCTTAGGCTCTATGAATTGGACCAATGAAGTTTAATGGAAAACCCAGAACTCCCCTTACTCATCAATTAAAAAAAAATTGCAAACAAAAATTTATAAACAACAAAAGATAATGGAATAGTCAGAAATTTCGTTTGAGGATAGGGGGAAGAAGAACCGAATTTATATGGCCTTATATGAAATTTAAATTCTATTTTTACAAATTTATTTTTTTGGAATATTATTCCATTTTTTTCAGCCTTTTTAAATCGTTCTGGAAGGCAGTTCTAAGAAAATCACTCACTCCCATTTTGTGATAATTCTTAAGTGTTTTTAGAATTCAGTCCTAAATCAAATATAATAAATGGTAAATATGAGTACACTTTTGATTTCCGCCTAGAGATAGGCAATCCAAATAACAGTACTGGCATTCGTTCTATCGCCATTCCGCTTTTTTTTTTGATAGGGACTTTAAAAGGTGCTTGTTGAGGCTGGATTTGAAATATTGGAGATTGTAAGTTTTGGGAAAGATAGTAGCAAGGAGTTTGTTCCAGTGGATGTCAAGGAACAAAGAAAGACTGAAAATGACTAGTTCTACTAGTTGCCCGACAACGACGTTTAACGACATGTGGATGTTGGGTCGATGACTCCCTTGTTTTGCAGACAAACGTCGCTTTGGGAGGGATAATCAATTTATTTATAAATAAAGTTTGTAATAATTTGTACCTGGTCTTTATCTTAATCAAAATAACAACATATTTATTTAGTTTAAGGAATGTTCCTTGTTTATTTCTAGATATTTCCTAACTTTTTACTCGGGGTAATGTCTAAATTTGTGGAATTCACCACTGCTTAGTTTTCCACGGGAGTAAGTTGGATCTAATCGAATCTAATTAAACCGGAGAGCGCAGAAAGCGAAGGACCCTCCTCTCTCGACATTGAATTAACACGTAATTGACGATCCAACCAGATTCAGAGATAATTCGTAACCAGGGTCCTCTGAGGGTCGTCCTTTGGAGTGGGAATCCGATAAGTGAGCAAACAGGGGTAAGTGGTAGGGATGAGATCTGCATCAAGGGTTGGCCAAGGATAAGCCTATCAAATGATATAAATTATGAGGCCTGGACCACTTATCTCTATCTCCGTTGCATTGCATTCGGAAATCCTGTTGTTAAGGCATAGATTCATCAATTATTGCTTGGTTAATCAACAACTACCTACCGACAATACGTTCCAATTAAAATAAATGTGGGAACACTGAAATCCATATTCGCATACTGTTTGCGGAAAGGGAATTTAAAAGGGGATACGCCTTATTGGCAATCCAAAAATTTTATTTTTAACTGCCAAAGCATAATAAAAAAAAGTTTCCTTTGGATTTTCTATTCGTTGGTAATAAATCATCCTTAGTACTTGAAGCAACTTAAATGAAAATTGCACACATTCATTGAATATTAATAAATTAATTTAAATTTATTTAATTTATGATGCATTGATTTTGCCTTAGAAATTGAATGTTCAAAAGAGCGATTTTATTCGGTGGTTAAATTAATCGCGCAAATAATGATTTTGGTTTAAAATTTATTCATAGATTGACTGGGTTAAGGATTATCAAAATGAAAATCATTTTCCAAATATTTAATAATATTAGATGGTAATCTATATAAATTGAAATTTTCACTAGCCCTATAATTAAAATAGATTAATCACCAAAAATTTCTTTTTCATTAAATCCTAAATCTAAAAGTCGATTTTCCAAATAAAATTTCAAACTAAAATTTAATTGTTAATTTACGATATATAAAAAATGAATTTTTATTTATTTATTTAATTTATTTACTTTTAAGAGAAAATATTGTTGTAGAACTTTTATAAGATATAATATTTGGCACTATAGTATAATTAAGAAAAAATATTATATAAGTAAATAAATAATGAAAAATAATTAAAGAATTTATTTAAAATATATATATCTTGAGCCATTTATGTCGGGGTCTGGCACTCTGGTTACTCTAGAGATCTTTCATGGGATCATACTGGGGTGGGTTTCCGTTTCCTGTCCCAGGAAGAATGATGCTTCAATCTTCACCACGGACACGGTTCAATGAAAAAAAAGCTTTTTTTCTCCTTTTCCTATCTTATCCCATCCTGGCTGCCCTCCATCCAAAAATCATTTATAGCAGTGGCTCCCATCCACAGGACAGTTAGAAATTTTTGCAGTTTCACTTTTTAAAAAATTTATTATAAATTGAGTTTTAAACGCGAATAAGGCTTATTACTATGGATTTTAATTATTCGTCTTTTCAAATATTCGAATATTCAAATTTAAATTTTTTGACTATTCGAATAAATTCTACTTTCGAAATGTGAAATCAAAGCTAAAAGAAACGATGTTAAATTTTTTTATTTTTATTTATTAATCTTATAACAATCACTTCTATTTTTGAAGAAAATGTTTTTTTTTTTTTAAGAAAATAATAAGATTTAATGCTTTGTCATTTAGCCTAGAGCAACGGTTCTCAACCTTTTTCCTTCGGCGGACCGCCAAACGAGGTGATATTTTTTCTTGGATCGGTAAAGTAAAAAAATTAAAGAAAAAATTTTTCAAAATAAATAAATAAACTTTTACATTGAACAAGTATAATGAGAAATCCATCCATTCTGTATAATAAATTTGATGCGTTGGGAGCAGAGGAAATTAGTAATAAGATATATTCGTGCTAAAAATCACATTTAAATTACATTTTTTTAATGTTGCGGCAACAAATTTAATAAAAAAAAAGTACATCTTTTGTTTTAAAAATGGGAAGTGAAGTACTTTTATAAAATACTACATTAATAATTCAAAATGGGTGAAAATAACTTAAAAAAAAAAAAAGAAAGAACTTTTACCCGACGGGTGAGGATTTTTTTTACCAGCTGATATATTTGACGAATATATAAAATGATTGGTTTCCAAAAATAAAATAATGATGATAACAATAGGGTTAATCTTTTTAATGGCCTTTCATATCCGTATCCACCTGAAAAAATTATTTTTGTAAGTTTATTCAAGTCACGTGCTCTGTTGATTCAGTCACCCACAAAACACACCTGCGATTATTTTTATTCATTTTTTTTTAAATCGAAAAGATAAAAAAAAAATTCATCATAAGTCGGAAGTCAAATCCATTCATTGAAACATGTTGCATTTAATCAGATAAAAATAAACAGCTGAGGTGATTTTTTTTCCCGTAAAAAAAAAGTTTAGGATCAGCGATGCGATGAATGAAGTTTTTTATTTTATTTTTTTCGAGAATAAACGTCGTCGTTGGTTGGCAATTTGTTTTCGTGTTATTTTTCACCGTGACGTAAATTATTCACTAGTCTGAATTTCAGAAAAACTGAAGGGGGACCCCAGCGTGCCGGCTCATCATCTCCTCATCGAGGGAGGAGTAATATTATATTATTATATATTATAACTCCAAAGGAAAAATTTATTCTTCATTTCAACTTGAAAGGTAATTCGTAAAATAAATGAAAAATAGAGGAAGGAGGGAAAAAAAGTAAATTGATTAAATTAAATAAGAAAAAATGTGCACAAATAAGAAGACAGGAAACTTTAATGAATCTGACAAAAAGAAATTACTTCATATTATTTCTAAGACTTTATCATTTTTACTTTCTCTTACCTATCTATGAAATATATAGTGAGAAAGTATTGTGATCGCAAAAAAAAATCGATGCCGAGATTTCATCGGAAATAGGTTTTTTTTTTTTAAATAGAATTACATTTAGGGCTAAAAGACAAAAATTATAATATCTCTTTCTGCTAAGGTGTTTAAAGGAAAAAATTGATAATAAAATTTTTGTAATTTCCACAGACATTAATTTGTTTGATCTTTTTTTTTACATAAAAAAATAGACCTAATTTTGCCATCCTGAAGGTGATTTTGCCAATCCTAAACGAGTTGAGATACCCCCATATCTCTTCTCCCGATCCTCGCCTCTTTCATTGGCTACGCCTTTCAGAGGGTTCGCCAAGAACCGATAATTTTAAAAATAAATAAGAGCCGGCTGGCGAGAAATGTAAATTAACAAAACACCTCCATGCAAATTATGGTTGGTGTGCTTTCAAACCAATGAAAAAATTTCTGGCAAGCCGGCTCTGAAGATGACGAAGGCCGAAGATCGAAGCGTTAGCCTAAGGACTAAAAGAAAATAGGCTTGGGTCCTAGGTTTTATTTATATTAAATTATTTTACATTACAAGATTGAGAGCATTATTATTTATTTTTAGGGGTTGGCCTTTTCTTTCTATTAAAATAAATTTCTACTAAGATACCTGAATGATGCTGATTTAGTGCTGGAGCTAGAGAAGTCTTCGCCCTTTCGCCTCCAAATGGCAAAAAAGTTTAAATAAAATCCCGATTCCTTTCCTTCGAACTTTTCCAGATACCTGCCGAGGTCGGGTGAGATCTCGAAGCTAACAACGAAGAAATAAAATATTGATCTACGTCCTAAGAAATAATGCATTCTTGGCCAAAATATATTTTTTTATTAGGCCCAATATTTTTTTTCCAAAAGTGATAAATAAAAATACTCGGAGTATAGGAAGGCCATGTTGACACAATTACAATTCATGTACCGGTATGTCGGACAAAATCAAAAACAATTTATGCCTTTCTCCGTTACTTGATCATTTCATATATTGTCTCTCTCTGATAAATTGATCTCAAAAGAAAATTACAAATTTGCCACGCTTTATCGCAATTTCTTTCATTTTTATTTAATTATTAATTTCCTCCCTTTTTTTAATTCTATAATTCTAATCGATTAAATATAATTGATTTGCTCTACTGCCCTAAAGGTGTTCTCAAAGAATAAACAAAAAATTTCTAACCTTGATTCTTGTTGTTATCCTAATGGGCAATTTTCCATACACCGTGCATGAGACGTTGCACGTGACTGAATGGAAAGCAAATCCATTCACGTGCTGCTCCACGTTACAACTCAATCCCCACCATATATCTAGCCAACCTTCACTTTCCTTTGATTTTATGATATTTATTTAACGAAAATTTTACAACTTGTTTTCTTTTTTTTTATTGAAATATTTATTATAAGGTGATAGAAATAAATTTGCAAAAAATTTATATTGTTAATTTTATTATATTTATAATCGTATGACGTGAACCGCTTCGGATATAATTTCTTTGTTAATAAATAAATTTTTTGTTTATTCTTTAACAAAGTGTGAAAAATTAAAAAAAATTGTATTAATTAAAGTTCCAATGGAAATTATATATTATATATTAAAAATAGAGATAATAAAATGTCTACTTGACCTTAAACAATCAAATAAATGCCGGCAGTTATTTTAACATAATGAATTGTCAGCAACATTTTATCTGGATCAAGTTTTCTCAGTTGAAAGATTAATTATTTCTTAGCAGCATTCGATGAACTCCAATTTCCAACAAAAGTGAGGTGCGAATGTTTTTTCCACGCTTTCTTTATATTAACATTAACATCACTATTAACAAGAATAATGTTAGATCTCCTGACAAAACATTTTTTAGTGAGAGTGTCATTAATTCCCTTTTGGAGTTAGAACACTTGCAATCTCAACATTACATTGCCATTCGTGCCAAAAATATAAGAAGACAAGAAAAAAGACATTCAATCATTGATTAAGTTCATTCCACAAGTAGAAAGCAAAGATATGACCTGGAGTTCAAATATAAATAAAAAAAAAACTTTTATAAAACAAAAATGTTTAAAAAATAATATTGTTTATTGCAGTCGCTGATCTGCACAAAGGATCGGGGTTCGCATCCCGGGCATGGTCCAATTTTTTCATTAAATAGAAATATTTAATGTAAACAAATCCTCAAGTATTGGAACAAGTAGTTAAAAATAAATACAGAAAGAGGAGGGAGAGATAGGGAATCAAATAATCAAGAGGTGAAAGGTTAAATATTATATATCATCTGTTTGCTTTTAATTTTAATTCAATTTACCATAATTGGTTGAGAGAAATCGAATGTAATTATCAATTTAGATATTCTTTCTGTTTTTTTCAAATGCAATTATTTTATTTCCCTCCGTTATTTATTTATTTATTTTTTAAAGTTTTTTTCGGCATTTGGGGTCATTTAGGCTACGTCCTTATTTATTTATATTAATTTGGTTATAATAATAAAGGTAAAATAAACGAAAGCACCTTGGGCAAATAAACGGGGATTCCTGTAGGTGGGTCTATACGGTCCAAATGAAATGAAATCATTTTTAATTTTGTAAACTACATATAATATGGAAAACAAATTACATCATTAATTGTAAATTCATTTTGAAAAACATTTTCAGAATTAAACTTTCGCTTTGGCTCGTCTCAAAACTAAGAAAATTGGAGCTAGAAAGTTGCATTCTCAAATAGAAATAAATAAATCTTCCTAGTTTTTTTTTTTTTTTTTTTATTATTCGATAACAACTTTGTTTTAATATTATATCAAATAAAACTAATTCAAAATAAATGGAGCCATAGTTAATGATCTTTATCCATAATATAAATGTATTCTTTATAGACCCATTCCCACCCCCTAAAAATATTCTGGCAACGGCCCTAGATCTTTGCATAGTATATATAGAGAAACATCATTTGTTTTTTATTTTTTTTCTTGTTTATTTTCCCTCTGGCCTTATTTATCCAAAGGGAATAAAAAATAATAGTTTTTTTTTATTTTTTTTACAAAATAGGTTTTTATAAAATTAATGTATAATATATATTTTACAAAAATGAAATTTTACAAATAACAAAAACATTTGGTTTTTATTAGTTTGTAAAATCAAATGTTGATTTTATTAATATTATTAAAGACCAACTAATGACAAAAATTTATTATAGAAAAATAATTAATTTTTTTATCGGTAAACAAATATAAATTAATTGAAAAATGATTGAATGTTTTTTCATATCCCCTCACCCCTCGCTCTCGCTATTTATTGATCATTTTTCTAATTGTTATTTAACAACGAAAAAGTGGGAAATAATTTATAAATTTTCCAACCACAAACAGATGGACCGACACGCTTGGTATCAAATCGAATTAGAAATGATTACGATGCGAGATTTCTTTTTTCTTTTTTATTTAATAAATAAATCTGAATTGAGCATTTAGTAGACGGATTTCTTATCGATTGGCATTTGCGTGGGTGGCGAAATCATCGCCCCCTCCTCCCAACAAAACTCTGATGAAATCTGAATGATTGGTACCAACTGGGACTGGTTAATTCGTAGGCAAAATGGACAATAGGAGGGAAGAGAGGTCGAGTGTTGCCAAAAGTTGATGTTCCCTTTGATCCTTGATTAAAAAACAGCTCAGGCTCTAGGCTATATGAAATTTTGTTTCAAATTGTCAGCTCGACTCCATTCAGACACGCCTAGGCAAGTTTTTTGAACATAGGGCATCTAAATTCATGGGGATCCATTTAAATCTCGATTTTGAAAAAAAAAAGTCACGGCCACTGGCCTTTTGAGTTTTATGGGAAAAGTTGCCTAAATTTTATTTTTTTATTTCAGAGTCATTGAACTTTTAGAGTAAAAATCGGATTCCAATGTTTTACGAATAAATAAACATTTGATTTAATTGAATCGATGCTTTTGGGCATTATCCCCTCTCTCTGTTCTAATCGCAAACACACACCCCATTTACGGTAGAAACAGTCATTGCTATTTAGGAAAAAAAAAACTTTTATAATATAATCTTTGTACAAATAAAATCCTTTTGTTTTAATCATAGCCAAGCTGCTCATCTTTATCTCAAATAACTATTAAAATAATATATTTGGATTGTGCCATTAAACGAACATATAACCCAGGGCACAAAATAATAAATGAAGTTGGGACATTAAAGATGACACCTCTAGCGATGATAAATAAATAAATCAAAACAACATATAAATATTTATTTAACCCATAGAGATAAACTAATTTGAAATTTTGCTTATATGTTTAATAATAAGTAATTTATTATTGCATTTTTGCCTAAGGGATAAAAATTTTGATCAACTCCCTGGCAAAAAAATTATCAATCAGCCAGCATGGCGTAGCTGGGGAGGGGCTGGAAAATTCATTGAGATTTATTATTTGGTCACTAATTGACACTTTCCTCGGGAGTCAGAATTCGCCAAGTGTTCGACCTGTTGATTTTACAGCGAAAATACAAAATACAAAGAGTACTAAGATCTTTTATTCAGTGCTGTTTGGTCGATAAAATTTATTTTCTCTAAGGCTACCTCTACATCGAAACTTCAGAAAATTTCGTCAGCCATCGCCTATTGCGGTTAATTTAATTTTTATATTTTAAACTCGGGAAGGGGGTTGTCACACACCCCCCACGTCTCTCTAGCGAATTTCTCTCTTCCAGTTGTGATTTATAACATTTTCGCACTTCGGGCTGATGGGAAACCTGCGGAGTTCTATTTAAATTGTGAAATTTAAAATTAGAAATTAAATTTACACCTTTCATCAAAAAATCTCCGCTATAACGCGAAATAATTTAAATTTTCATAAGAATGACAATTTGGAAATTTATTTATGTTTATAAATATATAATTTTAAATTTTGTATTGATAGAAAATTAGGTGAATGTATAAGAGGAATTTGTTTTTCTTCAAAAGTAGAGTTCTAAAAAACGACGCAGCCTTTCCGTAAATGAATATGACCTTTCATTTAAAAGAGCTTTCTTACCCCTGGAATATTCGGTGCATTGAAAGAATATAAAATATCATAATGCAATATTTAAAAAATAAAAATTTTATAAATACACTTTTTAAATTTTAACCAAAAAATTCACAATTGCCAAGAATGAAAAAAAGCAAATGGAAAATTAATCCTAATAAATGGAAAATTAAGTCTAAAATCCATTTGTTATATTTGTTGGTTTTAATTATTTTTTCTTTAGCGACAAAGATATTAAAAAAAAAAAAAAAAACTTTAATAATGAGTCATTTATTTTGTGATTTTCAATTTTTATCTTAAACTCATAAATGTAAATAGCAAAAAATAAGAAATCCTTCGTTCTCTTCTTATTAGAAAAATAGAGTAAATTATTTCTTATTGTTTGAAAAACATTTTAAAATCCCGACTAAGATCTCGATTTGCGACCGAATCACCAACTGAAATATAACTTATTTTGTTTAAATAGGTCTACAATAAAAATATCTATTTCGTAAAAGGGCTTGAGTAAATACATTTAAATATCCATCCGATGCAAATAGATATTTTCCATTTATGGCACATTTCAAAAAATAACGAGGCTAAACATATGCAAAATAAAATTTAATCGCTTAAGATCTGACGTCATTCTTTCTTCGGCAGATTAAAGATTAAAGAAATAACTGATTTTAACGAAGAGTGAAGGCTTGATTTAGTGGATCAAATAAATATTCATAATAATTTTAATTTAATATTTCATATACCCTAGGAGACAAAAACTTACACGGATCTTCGTTTCAGATGTCCTCTGTTCAAAAAAGTCCTCTAGACAATCTCCTTTGCATGAATATGATTTGACGGATCGAAACCACATTTCTATAGCCTAGAGCTTAAGCTAATAAAGGATCAAAGGCAACATCAACTTTTGGTAACAATCGACTTCAATTGAAGTTCAAACCTCAACTATTAACTTTATCAAAATAATGCCTCTATACAAAATTATTCTGTTAATCATTTTAAACAACTTTTGTTTGAAAAATTTTGTGTCTTTTTTAAAGGATTTTAAATGAGAAGATCCAAATAATAGGATTCGATTTCGATTAAGTTATAAATTGTGGAAATATTTTGATTTTCAGGTTTCAACTTACACTTTAGTTGTTGCTTTACTATAATATACGAAAGTCTCGTGGCAAAATTATTCATGTTAATATTCATGATGGATCTTGCTTCAAGAAAATGGACTCAATTTAAATTAATTTAATATTTCTCATATCTAAAATTTCCTTTAGCCGGATATAAACTTATTTTTATTTTGGCTTTCCATATTCACCTCTGATAATTAGAATTTCTATCTAAATGAGATTTAATATTGTTGTTTTAAATTAATAAAATGCACGTCATTATATAAACATAACAAAAAGATTTTTCATTTGTTTCCAAGATAGTGGAGGAATAACATGTTTCTGGAAACGTTTTCAATATGAATATACAAAAAATGAGAAGATAATCTTTAATGATGAAAATGTTTTAGAGCAATAAAAGGGGTAGTAGACACAGTGGCATCACTCAGCTAAAAGGGAAATGTCAAATGCCACGTCGCGTGAAGAAAACGTTAGGAAAATAAAACCAAGCAGAAAATCGCGCGTCTGACCTTGAAATGCGCTAGTGACCACAAACCCCGTGATGAATTCATGCGAGGGTGGCGGGCGACATAGTCCATGCCTCAAGTGTCTTTAAATGCAAGCAGTAAGATATAATAATTAAGCTAAGGAAAAAGGATAACGAATTAATAAAATTAATTTGAAAAAAATTAATAAATAATCAGAAGAAGAAAATTATGTGGTTCAGGGACTGCCCAAAAATTTCTAGATAGTGAAAAGGGAAGGAAATAAGGTGGCGATGATGAGAGAAAAGAGAAAGATTGGCATAAAGGGAGCAAAAGATATGCTAGTTGTCATCAGGTGTGAAAAGAAAGATTTGTTTCTGGAAACGTCAGTTTGTTAGTTAAACATGCAGCAGAGCATTGAGACTCGCGTTTCCAGCATGCAAATACTATCCCACCTCCCCCTTTCCCTTGCCTTCTCTCAAACGTTATATGCACTAGAGAGAGATCGATCACCACTGCCCCAATGTGATAATAATCACAATGAAATATGAAATATTTTTTTTTTATTTTCCACTTCTGTAAGTGATTTATTATAGAAATCCATTTCCTCCGATTATTAAATAATTGAATAAAATTGAGAATAATAGATAAATATTATATATCATCAGTTTGCTTTTAATTTTAGTTCGATTTACCATAATTAGTTGAGAGAAATCGAGTATAATTATCAATTTAAAGATTCTTTCTGTTTTTTTTTTTTTTAATGTAATTATTTTATTTTCCTCCGTTATTTATTTATTTATTTTTTTATTTTTTTTCAGCATCTGTGGCATTTAACCCCGTCCTTATTTATTTAAATTAATTGGTAGCCAATATAATATAAATAAATTTTTGTCGCTCAGAACGGGGAACGAACCACTGATCTTTGGTACGTGAAGCAAGACCTTTTCTTTACACCAAGGGACCTCCGCACCAAGAGACAGAACTATAAAATTTTTATGAAATATAATATTTTCAATGCCTCATTAATTTTAGAGCCAAATGAAGAAGATGGTAGGTGAGGCGAGACCTCTACATCTGCAACAAGGAGCGGGCTACCTCCATTACTTAATTAATTAATCAACATTTTTTTAATGATTTAATAAACTAAAATACTCAAAAGATATTTTTTTACAATTTTTTAAATTAAATATTCAAAGTTCTAAAAATAAAAATTAATCGAATTTTATTGCAAATGGAATAATTGAAAAAACTATAGCCTAAATAATATGGAGTTGTATACTTTTTAAAATTCCTCATGTTTTAATGCTTAGGGCGCATAACAATTTTTAAACGAACACATAATGAAATATTTCACATATAAGTTTTCTACTGGCGCCAGCATAAACAATGCTTTGTATTACGCATTGCTTTTATCCGTTAAAACATGAGGAGAGATTTTATTTCCCAACATTTTTATTCCCTCTTTTAACGAATATAAGAAAAATTTGATTTAATCTATAACTGCTCTATAATAAACTGCCCTTCACTTCATGTTTATTTTAAATCGAGTAAACAAGTTAAGCTTATTATTCTTTTTCGACAGAGAAGGTCATAAAGTCATGTATTATAAATGTAAATTTAACGATCTATATTTATTTAAATAAGCTGGTAGTCAGTTATTGTGAAAATCGCTCAGTCTATTTAAAAGAATTAAATAAAAATAAATTATCGCAGATGATTGTTTTCCACTCAAATATTGCAAATATATTTTCAATATTCGGTAATTCTAAGATCTTTAAATTGGGATCAATCCCAACTCAATTTGATCATCAAGTTTAAGCCTAGTATTACAAAAAAAAAAAAAAAAAAAAAAAAAGATCTTTTCCTATTAAGGTAAGAGTTCAATGTAAAATATTAAAGAAACCGGAAGAAGTAATTGAACGTACTTACATAAATAGGGAAACGTGTCAAACAAGTATAGAAAAGCGATGGTACCAACCTGAAACAAAAATAAATTCAATTTACTTTGTCTGCATGGTTTAAATAAGAAAACGTATATTTATTCTCTTTGAAGAGGTTTTGGGTCTAGGCGCCTCCCTTCATCTGGAGCAAATTATCCAATTAAATAATTTATCTTTGCATTGTGCATTTAGAATGTCGTTCAGAAGTCAAAGTAATTAAATCCATTTTTTAAATTTCAGTATTGATGGGTCTAAGTTTTTATTATTTAAAAAAGATTTATTATGTACGTAATTAATTACTCATTGAAAGACTAGATAGACAAATTTTGTTTGGATACACAGTATGATTTTCTCTTTTTTTGATAGAAGAAGTAGAAGGCAGATTGCAGCAAAAAGAAGCCCTGGGGAGGGGGGGCAAAAACAATCTTCTTCCTACTTCTTTTATCAGCCTCCACTAGCAACTGACTACTAATCTATCTTTTTTTTTTCTGTTTAGTCTCTTCAAATTCGTGTGACCGGCAAAAATTTCCTAAAATATCATATAATAAAAATAATATAAATAAGTATTTTGCCTTGTTTATTTTTTCGATGGAATTTAAAATCACCAAAAATTTTAATTTCACTTTTTCACTCGTCCAGATATTCTGGATTATTCTGGGAAAAATATTTATATATCCAATAAAAAAATAAATATAAATCTAGATGGATACTATTGTATTATATACAATAGGATTAGTCTATCACCCAAATAATTATTCTAAAATGGCTTAACAATTTTATTTAAATATAAATAGCTAATAGGACAAAATTATAATAATTTCGTTTAATTGAATAACCTTCTCTTTCTGATATAAAATTTTATACGATTAACTATAAAAATAACCCTCGATTTAATATTGAGCTATAAATTAAAATTCGTAATAAAAATAAAATTATAGGGTGATCATTAATTGCTAATTCAATCAATCACTTTTGACAGGCTAATAAGCTTACGTCTTTATCTCTGGAGTTCTGACACGAACGAACGAAATGTTAATGCAGCCGATAGGCCTGCGCCTATGTGCATTTAATGAACATTAAAATACGAATTTTAAATTGTAAACTCGATTAGGGGGATGATAATGTTATAGGATGTTTTTACTAAGCCACCATCTAAATAGCCAGCCTATTTGAGGGAGCGCATTGTTCGCGCGCCGCATCTATTAGACGGGAAGCGCGCATACCGCACACGCGGAGGCGGTTGTTCGGTTGCCTAATTGGCCAGGCGAGGAGGCGCGGCACGCCGATTTACAACCCGCATTCTATTTATTTATATATAAGGGCATTAAGGGCAGGTGGTGTTGGTGGTCGGTGCCGACTTCCTACAGAAGAAAATGGACATTTATTTTACCCTTAAATTGCACCCTAATCGGCCTCCATTGTGCGAATTAATCGATTACGGCTTGATAATAAACACCGTTCTTGGAATGATGTTATTATTTCATTCATTCCGTTTAATTTTTTTTTTTTTTTTAAAGAAAAAAGAGGGGATTGTTAATGAATAGATTTTAAAGTAAGTAGAGATGATAAAGAAGTTGCTGGCAAAAGAAAGCTACGAATTTCTTTTCTCTTTATATCACAATTTACGATAGATTTACGATTTACTATTTACTGCTACTATAGATCTCGCCATCCCTTTAGAATTCGATTAGAATTAGAAATATGTACATCGCAAAAATTTTATATTAAAAAAAAAAATAATTCAAAAACAAATATTTAATAAAGAGTTTTATAGAAATTTGCCGGCTAAGAAAAGAGAAAAGAGAGTTTTTTTTTGTCTTATCGGCATCTGAGGCCTTATAGACTTTAAACGATATTAAATATTGTATATTTTATTTGCCCAATTGATATAAATAAATTTTCTTCGGACTGTTGAATTAGTTTAAGATTAAGGAAATCCGCGTTTCCAATTCTTTCTCGTTAGCATTTTTTGCGGGCCACTAAGGAAAAAAATTAAAAAAAAAAAAACATTTCGAAAAATAATTATATAATAATAAATAAACCTGCACTGAACGAGTCAATCTGAATGTCGGCTCAGTATAAATTACGTCAATTTTTGGTCAATTCCGATATCATTTGACCCTTAGTTCCAGGGTAATATAAATAAAAAGTCTTTTAGTAAAATTATGAGAAAATATTATTTCTTTGTGGGCCCATAAAAAGTTCTGACGTTTCGCTTCTAATCCGAGTAGCAAAGGTTGGGGTCTCTCTACTATACTTTATCTATTCTCTGGAAACCAACTACAAAATGCCGAATTGACTTGGACTGATAAAAACTTATCAGACCACGACAAATTCGGCATTTTGTAGTTTATGAAGTTCGTTGAGAAGCAAGGGCCCCTCTCAAAATGGCAAGGTTTTCAGGTCGGGGGGAGTCGGAGAATCTGATTCGGACCCTACAGAGAATTCTGAAAGTGATTCATAACTTACATTTCAAATTAATTTATATTTTTATGATTTACCAATTTAGTTACCCCCCCCCCCCTGGGGTTACAAAATAAGAAAAGGATGAGGGAAGGTGCAAAAAATAATAAATAGTTAACAGAAAATTTAGAAAAAATGTCTTCTTTTATAAAGAAATAATATCAAAAAAATGGACCAGATGAAACAAAGCACATTTTACTTTAAAGATTAAATTTTATTTTTGAAATAATAAAATTGGATAAATGTCTGTCTCCCCAAATAATTTCATCCTTAGTGTTGCCTGCTCTATTAGAAACGAATTTGAAATTTTTTAAAAACTAATCTCTTGCTCTCCTTTTCCTAAATAAAATTTTTGGAGAATTTTATATAGAAATAGGCTCAATTTTCAAAAAAAAAAAAAAATCGACCTCAGTTCCCCTTCTTTAAAAATGTTTTTTCTTCACCAATAAATCGAATATGAAATAATAATAATAATAATAATAATTATTATTATTATTATTATTATTTTTATTACCACTATTATTAATCAATAAAAATATAACATGGTTTTTTTATATAAATATATTTTACATCTGCATTCTGCGTATTAATTTGGAAATTAGAGAAATGATGCGCGAAATAGTTTTATTCAGACGAACAAACGGAATTGGAAAAGCATTGATCAGTGATTTGTAACTAATGGATGACCCGAGCACATCATTCATATGCCAGCCAGCCAGAGTTAAGCAAATAACCGGAACAGATAATTTAAATAAACCAGAAATAAAATAAATATGGCCTATAAATCCAATAGAGACATTTGCTCAATTTTTGTTTTTAAAATTTTTTTTTAATCATGATTAAAGAGAGATATTTATTTTACTTTTTATTATTCAAATGCAAGTTTGCCTTGGACGAGCTAGATAACATTTTCTTTATAGGAAATATTAAAACATAACTTAGAGCTATAGTCAGCAGGATATATGAAAAATAGTTTATTTTTTTATTTATAAATGTGAACAATGTTTCGGTCCTTATTCAATAAATAAATAAAATAAATAAATCAAAAAAATTTATAAAAAAAAAAAATACTAATTATGTCTATTCATTTTAAATACATATTTTGAATTTTTCTTTTAATTGAATACAAAATAAATAAAATTCCCTTCCATCCTACCTCGAGAGCTAATAGCTCAAGTGGGTGCTTATTTCAACATTAAAATTATTATTTTTTTTTTTTAATTTACTGACAGCCTTAGCCACCTAATATCCCAATACCATAATTATAAAATGCAAACAAAAACAATACAATAATAAGATTAACAATTCTTGTTTTGATACTAAATAATTGACAACAATTCGGAAAGGGAATTATATAGAATAATTTCTATTCTTTATTTTTGTAAAAATTATTAGTATAATAAATTATTAATATAATAAAATAAAAGATTTCTATCATTTTTACTTTCTCTTACCTATACATATATGTTATATATATAGAGAGAGCGATCGCAAAACAATCAATGTCGAGATCTTGACGGAAATACACGTTTTGAGGTCCCAGAAGTATTAAAAAAAACCTGTTCACACCCTAGTCACACGTTCACAGAGCCCTATGAGAACTTTTAAAGCTATGACCTTTGTAATTAGTAGACATAAGACCTATAGATAGGATCATTCGTAAAAAATAGGCTCCACCAAATTGAAACACCCTAATATATTTTCCCAAAGTTGGGACCTAGCGCAATAAATTGCTCGAACCCGAATTAATAAATACACCAAATTTTATCAAAATCATTAAAGACGTTTTCGAGAAAAAAATTATATATATAATTATATGGATATATACAAGTTTACCTCATTTAATAATAGTAGATATATATATATCGTTTAATATCTATATTGCCAAAAAGATTTTTTTTTTATTTTTTTAATTGGGAACCGGCTACCTGGAGAGCCCGATGCAAAAAATCTATTGTGTCCACACATCACACAATTTTCCTTACATTAGGCAGCAAGAGTAATTTGTGTGTTGTGCTAACGTCACACCAGATTTTATAAACTTTTTTAAAATATTTTTCAAAATTATATTTACATTTTTATTTAATTTAATTATACGATTTATATATAGGCGTAAACTCTTCCTTCATGTAAGCTTGTTTCTCAAGTCTTCTCCCATCCCTTGCTTACGTTTCTTCTGAACCGAGTCACCATCATTTTGTTAAATACAAACACAGAGTAAATGAGTGTATGTGACTATAAGATATGTGGGCTAAGAGATGAATTTGATGTCTATTATCTTAAGATAACATTCCTTAGTGGAGTTGACTGTAATGTTTTTTAATCACCGTATCAAATTTCATTAATTTTTCTCTTTGAAATCATTCTATAAGTTATCCGATCATAGGAGATAAAATTAAATTTAAATTTAATAACTTAGAAAGTGTATATAATTTTTGAAATAAAATATTACAGAAGTAAATTTAAAAAGAATACGGGGGGGGGGGGGGGGGGGAAAAAAAAGCAAGGGGGGCCCTTTCCGAGCCGCCCCCATCTTTTTTTTTTTTTTTTTAATGGCGTTTGTTGGGGAGGTTT
>JAAAKE020127125.1:65666-80797 GCA_010014785.2 Anisolabis maritima
ATAATAAATAGGAGAAAGCCTAAAGTAGCGAGGGGAGCCAGGGGTGGGGGGGGGGGGGCGGGCGGGGGCGGTCGCACAAACAAAAAAAGCATCGGCGTCCCTTTCCGCATCGATCCCATTTATTTTATTTTTTTTTTAATGCTCTTTGCTAGTGAGATGATTTTATTTTAAGTGTGTAATATTTCACTTTAAAGTCCCATTACGGAGGTGTTAAAAAATACAATGCCGGAATAATAACAAACACATTAAATCTTATTTCGAGAAATCTCTGAATATGAAGTGGGCGAGCGAGTGAGGATGCGGGAGGAGGATCGTCACCTCACTCTCTCTCTCTGTGGTTCATATGCAAATGGGATGTGATGCCCCGGGCAGCGTTCATTGATAATTACCATTAAAGGGACGTCCAAATGATAACGTTAATTGGGAATTGAATCGCACCCGCTAATTCGCTATTTCCGTGGGTTTAATTGGAAATCTCTTGTTTTTGATGTAGCCCTTCATCTTTTTGAGAAAACATCAATTTATGGTAATTTTTTACCATTTAACGTTTATTAATTCAACATTAAATATATATTATCTCAAAAAATCTTGGAGAGATTAAGAATGAAATATTAAAATTTATAAGCTAACACCGATCAATTTTCAGAAATGGTAAATAAAAATTTTGTAATTTTTTTTAAACCATTGTTGTTCCATTAATCAACCAAAATTGTTTGCCTGGCTTAACCTCAACTAAAGGAAACATGTACCAAATGATGTAATTATTCAATACCAAACATGTGATTTATTTGACAGCCTTGAAACGTAGGCAACGTAAAAAATTTTGTTTTAATTATTAATTAATAAATTTTCGCCATGAGATGGATTTGAACTCGAGTTGCCTTCAACTCAGGATCATCATCTCAGCGGCTTTATCCCCTGGGCTCATCGCCTCCTTAAGAGAAGAGGAGGTATGGTGAGTGTACAATTAATTAATCAAACAATATTAAAACATTTTAAGTTGAATGGAAATAGAGTTCGTTTTAAGGCTGTATGAATTTAAGAAATAAATAAAAAAAAAAAAAAAGGCCAGTCCGTAGGATAGCGATTGGTAATAGGACAGATATGAGAAAAATGTGATTGTTTGCTCGAGTAGCCACTTAAATAAATGTTATTAAATAAATAGAAATGTCATAAGACTTAATAGTAAGCAAATAACACAATAAGAATTAAATGAAGTGTAATTACAAAAAAAATTTAATCATTTATTATTCCATGCATGTTTTTGTCGCAGATCCGTTAAGTAAGCTTATTTCCGGATAATTCCCCCTCTAATCCCAGGCTAAACGAATCCGACAATTGCTCCTGAGGGAAGAGGAGGGTTATTCTATTTTTTTTTTTTTTTTTTTTTTTATTAAAGCACAACAACACAAAACCAGAGAAATACTTACAAAACTGAGATTTTCATATTAAATGAATTAAATGATAAAACAGAATAACTTAAAAAAAATAAAATTAGAAGGATTCTCTTTTAATTAAAAATATGTACTTTGTAGAAATTTGAAAAAACTAATTATTGAAACCAAAATAAGAAAAGCTATTAAAATTGACAAAAAAAAAAAAAAGATTAAACGAACTATAAAAAAGGAATGAGATAAATTTGCAAAAAAGGTTATTGTTCTGGAGGCTTCTAGTCGTTCATTACAAAAATCAAGGAGAATAAATTTCCAAAATAAACGTTATTTGTTATTGTTTGGTGTGTTAATTTGTTGGTTGTGTAGGTGTTGATTATATATAATAAATATGAACAGGAAATAAATTGTGTAAGCGTTACGTTAAGAGGCGCGTTCAAGGCCCGCAAGACGAGATCGGATTGAATGTGTGCTGGTTACATCAGACGAATAGGTAAGCCAATGGCCTAGTGGCCCTGACCGCCGCCTCTCTCGCTCGCCAGCGCCCCACTTGTGCAATGCATTCCTTCCTCAACGGGGGCGGGGGCGGTGCCCCCCTTTCGGCTATTTACAAAATACTCGCAAATTAAGCGATTGAGTTGTTTTATATTTAATTTGGCTATAAATCACACCGAGGGGAGAGGGAATTAGCGACAAAAATGCTTCATATTATGATACATTTATATTACGAATTCAAGTTTATTAAATTCATCGAATAAAAATAAATTAAAAGAGTAAGAAAATATAGAGATTATAATAAATTACTAATCTCGGGGCTTTTTGATAATGAAAAAATTATTACTTTTTTAATTTCGACGTCATATACGTAGTTTATACTCTTTATTAAAGGTATTACTACTTATTTTGTAATTAAATGAGAATGAAAATTTTTAATAACTGTTATAATCGCTAAATTTTGAGAAAAGAAAATTCTTTTTCATAAATATTCTACATTATTGGCCTTTGGCATTATTTTCATAAATATATAAAAAACGATATTTACATAGACTATAAATGTCTATTTTAATCATATAAAATCGATTACTTTTTTCGTGAATTTCGTGTCGGGTTCTTGGAACAAAGGCTGGCTTGCTGTTATCTTATGAAGGCTGAGGATGCCGAAAAAGCCCTGGTCTGATTCAGGCAAGTATCAAGAAAAAAATTTTTGGGGATCCGGACCCCATCAGCTTTACCTGGATGCCCTGATCTGCTTCCAACAATCAAGGAAGTCAGAGCTATTTTAATTAGGCCTATATATATTTTAAATAATAATATATATAGTCTTTTAAGGTGAAAAAGACAGAAAGGAAATTTTTTGTTGACACCTTATCCAAATAATGAATGGTTACCTGCCTTTCTAGCTCTGGCCTTTAGCCCAGACATAGCGGTCTCGCTTCATGTTCTAAAGATCAGTGGTTTGCATTCCGGGCAAAGCGATTAAAATTTATTTAAATTATATTGGCTACCAATAATTGAAATAAATATAAACGAAGTCTAAATGACCTCAGATGCCGAAGGAAAATTTTATTCACGAAATAAATTGTATCCATTAGATAATGATGGATTTAGACACTCGGCAATGAATGCGGTAGCGCCTTTTCCCTCTCTCCTTCATGAGGAGATATTTAGCTGCGCTGGAGCCTATATATCGATCCTAATAAATAATTAAGTAAGACCTATAAATTATTTAAGAAAAAATCCCGAGGAAACGGAAAACAGGTTTAATTAAAAGATTGATGAAGTCTTTTCCATGAATATCTCAAGCGTCCAGAAATTTGAACCAAGGTCTTTAAAATTGTTATTAAATAATTAAGAATAAAATATTTTTTTCAAGGCTCTCCAAAAGTAATTATTTTCAAATTTAACATTTTTTTTTCTGTTTATTTGTCTTTCCCACATTTTTTCCCGGATATGGATTAAAAGGCAACTTTCTCCTTGGAATTCAATGCATACATGAATTCAATTTTTCTTTTGAAATAAATATTTTCTCTTTATAAAATAAATTTTTTTCTCATGTATTGAAATGTTCAAAATTGAATAAATAAATTTGCATTGATGTATGTTTTAAAATTATAATTTCTACCTCCGCCCACTGGGTTATAAATGATGACATTATTAGCATTTAAATTTTAAATTCACGAGAGCATTCTATTCAGATATCATTTGATACAACATAAAATGGTTCGAATTAAATTGTTTAAAAGTTCATTTGTCCTTAGAGGCCTACAATACCATCCAGTCTCCCAAAAAATCCTCCCGGTCCATTAGTGATTAGCCTGAGAATGGTTCCAAACAAAGCAGAAACTTTCTCCTGGATTTGAATTTTGGCATGAAATTTTGTCTTCTAAAAAATATAAAAGTAAATGAAATAAGCTCTTTTCTTGTTTTATTATTCTTGCCCTAAGAGGTTCAGTAAATTTTTAATATCTAGGGAAAGATTGAAGGGTGCCTATTTAAAAGAGAATCGCCCTGCCCCTTCCCTTGGTGAAGGTGTAGAGACCTTGTCTCACATGCCAAAGGTCAGAGGTTCGCATTCCGTCTAAAGCAACAAAAGTTTATTTAAATTATATTGGATACCAAATGATTTAAATAAATATGGACGGAGTCTAAACGCCGAAAAAGCATTAAAAAATGAATAAGTAAAGAGTAATAATGAAAAAATAAGAAATGCCAGTTTTATCTCGGATAACTCGTGAGACCAATCCACACCATCTATAAATACTGATTATGATCTGCTTTTTACTTTTTAAATATAAAATTAATAAATAAAAAATAAAACAAAAAAAAACTGATAATAAGCGGGCAATTTCTAGCCATAGTCAAAGCCATCAGCACTAAAGTGGGAGACTTCATTATACGACACTGCTATGAAAAAACTTTCGATATTCTTTAAAAAAAATTAATAGAAAAAGTAAAAATTATTTTGTAAAATAATGTCGTTATTAAAATTTTATTCATTTGTCGTTGATCTATCAATATGTATTTATATAAAAGACATCCCACTATTATTTTCATCCGTTTGGGCGTGAGCGGGACTTATGTGGCTCCGGCAACACAAACTCACAAGGCAAGACAAATTTTATTTAATTATATAAGGAAAATAATCTAAAATCTTATTATAGTGTACCAAAGTGGAAATGATTGTTTTATCAAGATATGCTGCTGCTGCTACGTTTATTATAAAACAAAACGACTCGTAGGTCGAGTGGCTGGCTGTTCATTGAAGGAGAAAAAATTCCAGCCAGCACTTGTCTACTAAATCTCCTTAATAGTTGAAAGGTACTTTGTTTGCAGTCAAAGCCTATTAGATGGTAATTAGTAAGTTATTAGCCGATCAGTTTTGACGGCAAGTCAGCCCTGATTTGATTCAACGATCTGCCCCCCGAAAAGCCTTCAAAATAATCATAAGAAAATTTCAATCGATTTTTAGCAGTATTTATACTTTAAATTAAAGAGAAGATAAATAAATAAAAATAGACCATTGATTAAATATTTATTTATTATTTCTGATCATACTTAAACTCCTATAATATAATTTTTTATATGAATTTATTATTCATTTATATTTAAATAAATAATTAATAATCAATTTATTTATTTATCTTGTAAAATTTATATACAATATTTTATTGAATCCATCAATAAATAAATAATTATTTGTTTATTATTAAATATAAATAATTTGGGCTGGAAAAATCAAAATGATACGTAATAAAATAATAATTCAGAGCCTGTGCATTTTGGATTATTTGAGCTTTTTTAAATATCCCCTCCTGGGACCCCCAAAATGCATCCCGCGGGAGGAGGGAGATTGCATCCCACTCTGTAACTGATTACTGCCTGACTACCCCTGTGAATTTACTTTATTTCCTAACACTAACTTCTCCTATGTAGCATAATCAAAATACATTTCAACCCGAGCCTTTTATATATTCAGGAATAAAGAGGAATAAACAGAGATCAGGTAGTGTACCATATTTTATTTATAAACAATACTCTAGCTAACGTTTCGATCCTCGGTTGGGACCATCTTCACGTCTGGGATTGTGTCATAATGATAATATGTCATGATAATATGTATAAATTCCCCAAGGATGAATATAAATAAGTATAATTAGGTATATTCTCAATAGGAAATTTTTCACTGAATTATTATTCCAAAAAAGAGAATATACATAGTAATATTTAATTATTGTATATTCATGAATGTCCACTTGGGGAATTTATATATACGCCTTTATGCCACAATCTCAGCCCTAAAATGTTAGCTAGAGGTTTGTTAATAAACGAAATTTCACGACCTACGCTTTATTTTATTCATCTTTATTTCTTTAGAATCTTCGAGGAAGAAATGATACTGAAGAGGGCCTTAGCGGCCGGCAATAATGACTATACAAATATCAATTTCATTTCTAGCATTTCTTTATACTTTATACAATCTTTATTTTTTTTCAAGACATTCCATTTATGTAGATAGTGAAAATGCTCGACTTTGTACAGTCTGACCAAAATGAATATTAATAAAATAACGAGGGGCTCTCCGTTTCGACTCCAACTTGTTCAGAGTGAACTTCACTCTCATTATTAATGTTTCCTGAATCCTTTACCGAAATGGCAGATGATCAGAGGGGCAAAATTCTCATCATTGCAATTTGGATTTCCTGTGATCAGCATTAATACCATTATAAAGTAAGTATTATTACAAAAAGTGTAGGGTCCACTTTAAAGTTCCTATAAAGATATCAATAAATCACAATTACATTTCCGATCCTAAGGAAAATAAAAATGATGGCCTTCCTAGTCGGAAGTAAACAAAGTAAAAGATTTATTCTATTAGATGGAAGTTTCCAGATGAGTAATCAGACCCATAAATTATTATTCATTTAGTTCAACTCTTCATTCTGGGAACTGTTTGATTGAAATTTCTAGGCCAGTAGACGGTCAAAACCCGTTAGTTCTCTCACGAACGAAATCGAAATTGATGTAAAAAAAAAAAACCGCAAGGAAGCAGGAAACTCTTCCATACAAAAGATTTTAAATCATTCAATTAAATGAGAATTTATAGCCAGCGTATCGAACATAAATATTGTCTAATCCTATTAATCCGTGGTTGCTTTGGAATTCGATTGCAAATAGGTCAGGAGAAATATAATCTGCTATGTTTGGCGATGGTGGCCTTGGTCCAATGGGTTTGGAGTTCATTTGCCTCTCTGACGAATAGTTCCGTAGCACCGGACCGTTTTGGGCGTTGTACTTGCCTCTCTCTGTTTCCGATGCAAACGCAATCGATTAACTTCGAATGAATGATCTTTTTAAAGCAGACCAGCCGATTGACCTAACCTCAATCTACTATATGAGGGGAGGAGGTTCTATTATTGTAAAAGGGGGACATGGTGTAGCAACCTCCCGTGCACATTCCAGGTTTTTATTTTTTTAAATTTTGATCGTATCGCATATTCTGAATAGAATTATTAGTGAGGTTATTAAATACTACCGCTATTATTAAGCAATAAACAATAATACAACGTTTGATTAATAAGTATCATAAAGTAATAAATAGTATATATATATTTGAGATGGCTTTGAATTCGAAATTTATTAAAAAGACCTTGATCAAAAAAGTAATAAAGCGTATTGTTGTAATTGTAAACTTTCAGTTTGAGATGTGCAATAAAGAAGAATTCTTTCTCCATCGTTATAAGGAATTTATCGTTCAAGAAGCACATAATTTTTAATTGAAATCATTTTTTAATAAAATCATCGATTCAATGATTATTCTTTTTCTTGGAATGGAGGGAGGGGTTGTGAAGATTCAACCCACCCCTTTCCCAGCCTCGCATTAATAAGAATAAAAAAACAAAAAACTTTAATACATATAAAATTTTCTAAAATTTTAATTAACTTTTGGGTTATGGTGCCCTTAATTCTATCGTGAGGCAAGCCGAGTTAAAGTTCCGGTTGGCCTAACTAAATAAAGAGTGATTGGCATGGAAGGGAGGAAAAGATTTTAAAATCAGAGCCTACTCGAAGAGTCCTCTAGAATTCATTGATTATTTTTCCTTCTATTTTTTTGAGAACGCCCTTTGTCATTCTCTGAATTATACTTTCATGATCAAATTGGAATTTGTGGCTCTTAAAACCACGAAGTGCAAAAATAGGTTAGTTTTTCCTGCAACCCAAATAATTAGTTTGCTAGAGGGTTAATTGCTCAAGAGCAGACCACGCATGTTCCGTTTTTAGCAAGATTTAACATTGCGCATCTTAGAGGAGCTCTGGAGCAATCAATCAAAAAATCCATTAATGAGTTGAACTTAATTTAGGATGTTTATCTTCCAGCAAGCAATAAACTTTTGTAATAAAAATTTATGCATATCTTGTTAATAGAGCTGGGAATTTGGAAAATTTTAACAACTGATTCTGTAACCATCATCAGGTAATAATTAATACAAAGTCCAAGATTAGGCTGCCATTTGGACTCATTAATTTTGTAAATGTATTAATTAATGTTACTTGATGGTTTGGAATATCAATTATTAAAATAAATTAAAATCGAAAAACTTGCCTACCGGGGAAATTTAAAAAAAAAATATTGATTTGTTTAATAAAAAAATTTTCAGAATTTATAGGAAAATTATTTTCTCTTTAAAATTATTAATAAAATAAATAAATCTGAATAAAGCTAAAATATAACTAAAAGTTTTCATTTTAAATAAATAGACATATTTATGACTACGCAAAAATATTTACTTTTTAATAGTAAAACACTCTCACCTCCTAGTAATTTATCCATTTTATGAAGAAAAATGAAAGTTGATGTTGTAAATAATGAATTATTTTATATAATAAATAAATATAAATGAAAATTTTATTGAGACAAATCATCAAATCAAATATTGTCAGACCCCCAGCAGCAGAAACGAATTTAATTTAAATGTTTCCCTTGCTGTTAATCAAATTTTCATTATTTATTTGTTTATTTTTTATTAAATTTGTATTATACTATACATTTCATTATTATTCAACTTTTTTTTTTATTTTCAATTAAATAATCAGTTCATTTTTACTTTTGCTTATTTATATATGTAATATTTAGTTTAGGGAAGGGAGTGGATCGCAAAAAAAAAAAAAATGACGAGATTTCAACGGAAATACACGTTTTGATGTCTTTACTCATATATTTTTTGTTTTTATTTCGATTTTCTCAAAATTCGCTTTAACGATTTTAATTAAAATTTATAAAACAATTAGTTTTTAGCTGATCTTTAAATTATATTAACACTTATCACGCCCCCCCCCCCTCAAAGCCATTAGATAATCTTTAAGTTGTATAAATCATTTTCCATCTCAACTTCAAAATATTGTGGAGTCTTCAATTTAGGATTTTAAAAATCCAAAAGAAAAGTTAGGACAGCTCGTTGTCAAAATAGAAATAATTTTAATTCTCATGTTTGCCGGCGGGTCTGGCCGAAGAGAACAGCCACCAAGAGGTTTGTTGACAAGAAAGAACAAGCAACGCTGGACCACGGATGGGATGCCCCGAGAAGCGTCCGCCGGGAGTCATCGATATTTAAATATTTTCAATTATTTAAGTGTAAACTGTCGATAGAAAGAGCATCAATGAAATAAAAGAATTCCCATGTGTATTAAGAAAATTTAATTAATTTAATTTAATTTTTTTTTATAATATTGATAATTGATAATATACACAAACGAAAAATCTCTAAAGATAAAAGGTAAATTAAAACTATGAACCGGTTACCTAAGGGCCCAACGCAAATATCTAGTGTGATAGCACATACAATTTTTCTCACTTTAGGTTAGAGAAATGTGATGTGATATAAAAAAAAGTAATAATTATTATTTATGATAAAAAACGTGAGAATTTCTTTATTATAGGACTATAATATAATAAAATATATTTCTCGAGTTATTGAGAGTATATTAATAAAAATTCAATAGTCTGATCCCATTGAAAAGGGATTTATGCCTAAAAATATTGCCTTATATATATATTTATTTATAAAGTCTAGAATTTCGATTTGTCATTCAGATTAAATAATACTTTTTTATGGATTTCGAAATTGTATTTTTATACGGAAACGTAAAGGATATATTTTTATTCGTTTTTTTTTTTTTTTTTTTTTTTTTTTTTACCAAAGTTTGTTATTGGTTAGGAATTCTCAAGTAGTCTTCTCTCCTCCTGTTTGTGACAATCAGCTTTTAGATGCTGAGATGTGGGTGGAGGGGGAGGAGGGAAATAACTCGGCTGCTGAGGATGGCCTTAATAAAATAAAGAAAGGATTAGAATTCCAGCTTACGAGTCCAAATCTATTGGCAAGTAATTCATTATAAATTCACAATAAACAATCAGTTTTAAGGGGAGAACAACACGCGTAGTTTTGATACTACCAAGCTTTAAAATCAAGAAATAAAAAGATCTTATTAGCTTTGTGGAATAATTCATATATTAAAAGAGTTTCGGTACCTTCTTCAGGGGTATATAAATTAGATTTTAAAACAAAAAAGTTCTGAAAACCAAAACCTGTCTTCCATCTTCTCTCTAAGCTACACGAATCCTGATGAGGTTACTGCCTCAGGATGAAAATGTTTTATTGTTTTTGATTTGATAGAATCGAATAAGGGCTTAAAATAGGCCAAGTTTAATATAAGAAGCCTTTCAACGAAAATAGATATAAAATTTAAAAATTTGATCAAAACGCTTTATATGTCTAATTGAATGGCATATAGGCAACCAATTAAACGATTTCGCTTATCGTCGAACTTCCGGACGCTACTCATTTCCCCTTCTTCAGGACTGATAAATAAACTTCCAAGATAAAATTGCTAATACAAATAGATGTTAACTAACAATAAAGTCCTGTTGCTTGATGCAGAGGTAGAGGCTTTCTACCAAAGGCTAGTGGTTCGCTTCCCATCCTGAGCGACAAAAATTTATATTATAATGGCTACCAATTAATAAGGACGGAGTCTAAATGGCCTCAGATGCCGAAAAAGACAAAAACAAATAATAAGAATATAAAAAATTATTTATAAATATTACAGGAATAGGACAAAAAATTACTCTTTTAGACGATTTTTAATGCATCATCTAGCATATCATTTCTGAAGAAGGGGGACAAGAGTCCGACACGTCGAAGATAAACAGAAAAAAAATCGTTTTTTTATTTCACTATTTGGCTGCTATTAAAATGTTATATCTGTTTTATAATAAATTTTATACTGCGCCGCTTTTTAAAAATAGTAAAAATCATATACATTCGAATTTTTAATGTCATAAAAATCCTGGATGAAAAGGGCTCAAGCATAAATCGCAAATTGTAGATTACACCGGCCCTGACTCTAAGATTCGCTTCCAACATACTTTATTAGTAAAGTCTAACTCCGTCAATATCACATATAAATAATTGAAGAATTAAAAAATGACCAGCAAATTTTAGATAAGAAGGACCATTAAAATTAAATGGCGTACCTAGGGCGATATCGAACTTCGATTACTCTGAGTCCTCTTCCAAAATCATAAATTATTGTATACAAATACATAAACTTCATTAAATCCATTAAGCTTGGACTTGTCAAATCGAAATTTTACGTAATTCAAATAAAATATTTAAGGCCAACAAAATTTAAAAGAAAAATAGTCGCTTAAATCTACTTTGATTATAATAATAATAATTTCGAGGTAAATTATTATTCTATTTATACAAAATAAATGGAGATATGATTTTCAATTCTAAATCGTTAAGCCCATCCATGAGTAATCCATGATTAAATTTCAACAAAACATTCTTTAACGATTAAATTAAAACCACAAAATCTATTTATTTTTATTTGGCCTAGTTTTAACTAAAAAATATAAATAAAATATAAAAATCAAATTGCTATGAATAAGACGAATGAATAAGTAAAAACGTTAATTAATAAAATTCTAAATTAAACGAATGTTCAACAAAAAAAAAGTGGGAGGGAAGAAAATATTTCTCTCTAAAATGCCTCAACCCTAAAGGCATATGGGAACTAAATACGAGATTGCCAATTGATCGTGTACTCCAACAAGAAGATAGTAAGGCGACTTTAAGAAGGCTAGACTTCATTGAAGTCATTCCTCGTTAGGAAGGGAAAAAATATAAAATTAATAAATATATTAAAATTTAATACCCCTTGTCTCTTAGAGTGGAAGTAAAGGGTAGATAAAGGTAGTTCGTTTCTCGTTTGCGGTAAGATTATATTGGCTATCAATTAATTTAAGTAAATATGGCGGAGTCTTTTGCCCCCCCCCCCCCCCATTGTGGCCGGGAGGTTAAAGATATTGACATTGTCAATTAAAACCCAAGGGGTGAGGGTGGGTTCGGATCCCAGACAATCCATTGAAAATTTATTTAATTCAAATTGTTATCCAATCCATTTAAATAAATATGCTTGGATCATTGTAACATGAATAAATAAATAAATATTCTATATCGTTTAAAGTCTATATGATCTCAGATGCTGAAAGGACAAAAAAAAAAACTAAAAAGTTTGTCAGATACCTGCCAAATAAACAAATGTAATTTAAACCAGACGCCAGTCGGTCAGAAATTTTTGCCTGTCGGGAGAGAAATAACACTATTTAAAAAATTTAATTTCAATTAAGTTTTTAACACGGATGTGGCTTATTTCAAATTTATTTTGCCCCGAACGCTTCAAATTGTTATTTAAAGAATGGATGGATATTATTTATTTTAGATTGTACTTGTTCAGTGAGAAAGTTTATTTATTTTGTAAAATTATTTAATTTTTTACTTTAACGGTCCGCGAAAAAATATTAATTCATTTGGCGGTAAGCGAACGAAAGTGGGAACCGCTGATTTAGTCTGACGTTATATAAAAGTTTTTTCTTTAAAATGTCAAAAACTTGTTTGAAAAATATATTCAGATTTTTGATGGAGTTAGAGAGTGTATTAAATTTTTCAATGTTAGTCAAGCTTGTTTTCTCTTCAATAAAGGAAGTAAAATAAATTTGTAAGCCCTGGCGATTTGCAATGCCACGTGTATCAAGTGTCCAAGTGTGCATGTGTATGAATGTATGAGTGTGTGTGTGTGTGAGAGAGGGAGTTAGTTTTAGGGAAACGAAGCGGGGGGGGGGGGGGGGGGGGGGGGGGGGGGGGGGGGGGGGGGGGGGGGGGGGGGGGGGGGGGGGGGGGGGTGGGCCGTAAATCTTTTGCAACCCGTCGTTTGTTACCCTCTGAAGGCAGCAGATCTGCAAAGGAAAGCGGACGTCCCATTGCTAACTTCACATAACTCACCCCTTGGGGCTTAATTGCACTATCAACGCGGAGGACGCGTACAAATAAAAAAAAAAAAAACAAAAACAAAAATCCTCTCTTTCTCTCTGCGAGCATACAAAAATAAAAAAACCTCTTCAACCTCGACGATGTCAAATCAATCATGTATGGTTATCTTATGGGGTGTAGCACTTGCAATTTAAATATAAATTGACTATGCATAAAACATGCACTCACACACATGCTGGGACATAGAGACATACACAAACACTCAGCACACATATTTTCCAGATTTCCTTTTTTCTAGAACGTTGGCTAAATTTGCCGCTTTCGGAAATTTTAACGTTCAAAAAAAAAAAAAAAAAAATAATTTAGATCATTGGTTGGGTTCATTTGTTTCTCTTCGATAACAACTCAGTCCTTAGCCCTGTCCCTTGGTGCAGAGCTAGAGGTCTAGCTTCTCGTATCAAAGGTCAGTGGTTCGCTTCCCGTCCTGAGCGACAAAAATTTATTTAAATTATATTGTCTACCAATTAATTTTAATAAGGGCTGAGTCTAAATGGTCACAGATTGTGAAAAAGACTTAAAAAAAAAAAACAATCCTTATATATATTTTTGGGTAATTAATAATGCAGTAGGCGCCTTATTATGATCACTCTGGCATCTGGAACTTCTGATAACATTAAAAGCACCAAAGATCCGTTTCCCGACCAAAGTAACAAAAATTTATTGGATACCAATTGATTAAATATGGATGGAGTCTAAATGCCTCAAATGCCGAAAAAGACTTAAAAAACTTCAGTACTTATATTACTATCTATACAAAACTACAAGTTTTATTAACAATTAAAAAAAAAAAAAAAGAAAAAAATTTCCCATTTTTGTCCCCCACTTCTTTGCAGACATGAGTCAAAATATATCCTTTTGCCCATTTTCCTATACGTCTTGTGGTAAAAACGCATTTTCCTGCCTTTAGGGCACTAAATGTAGAAAGTTTTGAAAACAAAGGATTATTTTGTCGGAATTTTCTAAAAACTAATATCAGAATTGATAACAATAACCAAAATTTGATTAGATTAAGCGGATTATTTTTAAGTAATCTTGCTTAGGGTGACTGATTATGATAAGAATAACTGATTGATAAGATTATCCGTGATTACAACATCCAGCGCCCCCTATATCTATTTCAGATCTAGATCTAGAGGATTCCAGGTCACATTGGCATAATTTGTAATAGCGCCAGGGTGTAATCTCAATTTTATTTTTGTCTTTGACATCTGAGCCCATTAGACATGCCTATACGATATGTTTATATATAATTTATATTTTATTATATGAGATTTATTTAAATCAATTGGTAGCCAATATAATTTAAATTTAAATTTTAAAAGGGCTGATTTTTCTTATTATCCCCTGTTTTTTCTTCTATATTAAATTTTATCCTTTAGGACGAGAAGCGATTTACATATTCTTAGATCTGTTCTTAAAGCAAAGAGGCTCATATTTTTTTTAAGAATCAACATTCCAAATGAAATGACAATAATTCTATTAACAAACCAAGATAACTCGCCTTATTGTTAGTCTTCTAAAAATTTTAAATGTAGAGAAAATTTAGAAAAAATTATTCTCTAGCAATTTTTAACTGGCCAGGGAGAAAATGCCTATACTAGGTGAGTATCTACGACTAATTAGAAAAAATAAATAAATATCTATTTTTTGATAAACTTAATATTAAATTTCATTAATACCATATGATTTTAATTCATAAGAGCAATGCAAAATACTGAAAGAATTGTAAATAAATATACTATTGGCCCAAGCGTTATGGTATAAAGATAGCAGATCTGCCGTGAAAGTTCCAGGGGATCCGAGTTCGAGTCCAAGGGAGGCGAATTAGGTCCAACCAAACTTAAACTTATCTCGCAAAATTTTTTTATCTTCAGCAAGTTATTTATAATTATAACTTGGAACGAAAAAAGGGCTGTGAGTTAAACTACTCGGGATGTTATGCCCATAAATATGAAACATCATGTAGTTTTTAAGCAACATAACCCTTGGATGGAAGGACGACCAAGCGCATTCTCTTTGAGAAAAATGGGCTAAAAAGTATTATATTAAAATCGATTTTTTTTTTTTTGCAAATTAGGTCTATTTTTATAATATAAAATGCACGAAATAATGATTTTTTTATCTTCTTTTAAAATAAAAAAAAGTAAAGGGAAGTAGTTACTGAAATAATCTAATATATTATTTCTTTACTTTCTTTGAATCAGATAAAGAAAAATTTATTAATGAGCTGCGCTGTCAAAGTTTATATTTTTAATTTTTATCTCTTGTTCTAGAGTTAGTGAGAGTAAAAATTAATTGCAAAAAAAAAAAAAAAAAAGGGGGGGGGGGAATTTTCTCATGACTTTTTTTT
>JAAAKE020127126.1:0-45692 GCA_010014785.2 Anisolabis maritima
TTTGTTTTCCCACCTTGAGCCCCCCCCCCCCCCCAATGATAGATCTAACTTCGATATTACGTATGTGAGAATTTGTGATATATTTATTAGTGCTATAAGAACAAGTAAGATATTTCTCTAAATTTTTAACTAATTATAATAATCTATTTGAAAATATGAAATGTGAAATAAAAACAGTAACTGTGGCGCTAATGCGCAACATAATCAACAACAATCATCATCATCCGCTCTAGAGAAGCTTGGGAGCAATTAATTAATAAATTTATTTACAACCCGTTTAGAGGAACAAGTCCTCGGTGGCTAGGTCCAATTAAACACAAATACAAATTTACAAATACATAACACAAAACAACAAACAAAACAAATACAAAAATAAATTAAAAAATAATATAAATAGAAATGTATCAATTATTGAGTTTCTCATTTAGGTTGTCTAACTTCCAGGAACTAAACATGAAGCAATTTATCATCATTTTCATGAAATAAGTCAATGAGAACATTGCGTCGCCATTGTTTGCATATATTAAACATTCATCTTAAAACATGTATTGTGCCCTTATAACTAACTCGAGCATCTTATAATGACTCCAGGACATGATGGGACAATAAATTTAACCCGAAACGTCTCATTAAGTATCCAGAGGTTTTACAATTTTGGCTGCTCCTGCCTTACATCCTTCTGTACCAATTTATGCATGAAGTAATGAAAAGAATCGTAGGGGGATGATAATTCTTATTTACCTCCTTATTTATTTATAAATATAATGGAGGCCGTTGATTAAAAGAGTGACTTTAATAAAACTTATCTTATATGACTGTTGCTATAGACAAAAAAGTTTTTATCGTTTTATTTATCAATGGGTGCAATATACTAGAATATAAATAAAATATTTAAAAACATCGATTAAAAAATAATAAATGTTATCCTTTTAATAGATTATAATTTTATTTCCCTATTACTTGTGAATTATTAATTCGAAAGAGGATAGGAATCTAAATTTTAAGCCATAAATTATGGTTTAAGAGAAATAAATGGGTAAAAAAACTTTTAGTCAGATAAGTATTAATACTAAATTTTGTATAGACGGATAAATTTAAATTAAAAAAATCGCCGATTATTATTGTAGGTTTTTTTTTGTCTTTTCGGCATCTAAGACCATTTAAAGACATTAACGTTATCCGTCCAAATTTATCCAAATTAATTGGTAGTCATAAATATAATTCAAATAAATTTAATTATTCAAGAATGAGAAGCGAACGACTGAACTTTCTAAAGTTTTTGTACATGGGGGGGGGGGGGGGAAATGATACTCGCCTCAGGCGGCAAAATTTCTAGCGCCGGTCTGTTTCAATATCTCGGTTTACTATTTGCTATTTTAAATTCTTATTGTAGATTCTAGACGGTGTTAAATCATAGATGTCAATAGTTGACTTTTATAATTTATGAACGTTCCCTATTGGAAACTGTTTACTCTAGAAGAGCGCGTGTTTTTGTTGAAACGACGCTGGATCACTGATCTCTGCTCAAAAAACCTATTAAAATTGACCACATAAAGTTGTTAATTGAGAAAGCTTTTAAACATATTAATACAAACAAAGAATTAATCTTTTTTAAATCTTTCCCAGCCATACTTTTAATAAATTTCTATCAGATTTGCCTGTCTTTAAAAATCAACATTGTCAATATCTCTAACCTCTCAGTGTTAAAAAAGGATTATTAATTATTAATAGTATATAATCACTCTTATTTATATGATCTTGATATATCAAGGTGAAAAAGGCAAAAAAATAATATTTCTACTTGGCCAAATACATCCTCTTATAAAAGGGATAATCCCCCCCTCTCTCTTTTCATGTAAGAAACAATCATTGAGAAAATTAGAAAATGTTATCAATAAGTCGGAGGTAATCTTAATCAGGCGTCGAAAGTTAACTGGTTCCATCCATTCGATAATACCATATAAAATTTTTAATAAGAGTATAAAATAAATATTTCATTTGGAGAAGTGGTAGCTGCGATGCGAAATGGACAGATGCAGCCAATATACATATGAATATAATTGTTAAAGATCTATATATATACTTGGAACTTTATTGACCAACTAACTCTCTGCGATTATTTTGCTTGTAAGCCATCAAATTGTTGAATTTAGTGTACATTCATTGTAAATGATAAATTTGTATATTTTTAGCAAAGGAAGAAATGTCTCATTGAATAAGCATATAAAGGGTTTTTATTTGGCTGCCAATTTCCTTCTAAAAATTTCATTTTGTCAGCAAAAGAGTGGAGAACAATGTAAAAAAAAATTTTATTTCGACTTTTATATTTATATCGCACATATTGAGCACGTGAATGGAGACCACAAGTTACCTGAGCGAGCTCCTTCTTAAGCACTCTACTCCCTCGCCTGATCGGCTTGTTTTACATTTTTCATTGCCGATCCCGAATCATAGGTATTATAAAAAAAAATATTTATTTACATAATTATTGACACTCTCCCCTTTATGATTAAAATAGTGGAAAACTCAAATTTGTTGTTATAATTATTTATATAATCTTTTTAACTCACGGTAAATATTCCCTTCATATTGAAATCAAATTTCAATAACACACTCGGGTTTTGATTTTATTAATAAATTAAATTGGAATAATACCTAAAACCACAATGTGAATTGAAAGGAGAAGCCCTACTGACCATTAAGTGGTTCGGATAACCATTATGGAGGTTTTAAACAATGCCATCCTAATTTGTTGTGCCTTGTTAAGGTTAGTTCAATATAACCAATGACCTCTTGAACTAGGATTGTTCAATGGGGACATTTCAATAGGAGAAGGGATTATCAAAAGAAGCGCTGATTAATTTGGTTTTAATGAGATTAATTTAAAAGAATGGAAAATGGGAACCATGATTGGCATTCGATAACAAACGAACTAGATGATAAATTTGAAATGTAAACGATAACTGGTAGCCTTTTATATTTATTTAAATTAATTATAAGTCAATGAATTTTTTTTCTTAAAAAACGAGAAAAGAAAAGGAGGGATGCCGAGAATGATAAAGACCAAAGCAAAGACAAATTTTTTTTCAGGATAAGATGAAACAATTCCGACTTAGTGTGTTATAACTACATTAATAATCTTCTGGCCTCTTGGTGCTGAGGTAGAGGTCTCGCTCCATATTGCAAATGGCATTGATTCGCTTCCCATCCAGAGCGAAAATTTTTTTATTTTATATTAGAATAATGACGGATTCTAAAAGTTCTCAGAAAAAGACAAAGAATTGGCCACTAAGAACTAAAATCGCCTAGGTAATGGTATGAGCCAACAGTGTATGGTGCATCCGGGATAGCCAACTGAGGAAGGATTTTTTTCTAGGATTTGTTTGCCTTTAAATAAAGACTTCCGTCAAAAACAAAAACATTAAAAAAAAAAAGAAAACTTTTCAAACTTAAATGAACGAAAATTTGAATTTGAAAATACTTTCCAAACTTAATATAAAGTTACCCTTGAAATTGGAATATCGACAAATGCCCCTAATCGTGCGTGTATATCATGAACGAATAAATTCAAACGATTCTAAAGATCGACATGACCCCTAGTGTAGGTTTCAAATGATGTAGAAAGAGAGAAGTAGGCAGCCAAAGGATGGGCGTCTATGCACTTAAAAGCTTTCAAATTTGTTGAAATGTTTCCACTTTTAATATTAAATAAGGCCATCAGTCAACTAAAAGAGTGTGATAAATATATAATATAAACTTGACAACTCTCTATATTTACTCTTCTCTTAGATGATAACAGAAACGTTTCAACAAACAACAAATTTTTATTTAATTTAATTTTAATACATAGATGCTCATCCTTTGGCTGCTTATTCCTCTCTACATCAATTGATTTGAAGTTAAGTGATCACCTAGTTACGATTTTATATATTAAGATGGAAAAGTTGGACTTCACTGTAGGTGGCTTTTACTCATCGGGATTATTGTTTTGATAGTGGTGCTAAAGTATTTCCCAGAATTAATTATAAACTGTACATTCATCCTCAAAATTATTGAATTTTATAAAGGTCCAGCCAGAGCTGAGAAAGAATTTTCAAATATATTTCAAGCTTAATTGAAAAAAAATTGATCAAATTGACCCTATAAAATTTATTAAAATTTAAAAGACTTATTTTAAAAGTAAAATTTAAAAGAATTTTATTATCAACTTCAAATTCAAGTGTATTTCAAATACAGTACATACCTACAAATTTTATTTAAATTGATTAGGAATGTAAATGTATTTGAAGTTGATAATAATTATTTTAAATTTTAATTTTAAAATAATTCTTTTAAATTTTAATAAATTTTATAGGATCAATTTTACCTATTTTTTTTTAAATTAAGCATTTAGTCGAAATGTATTTGAAAATAATTGTCCAGCTCTGTAAAGGTCTAATATTTTTGCAAAAGTTAAAAAAAAAACTAAATCAATTTTGAAAAAGTACTATCACGGCCAAGAAGAAATCTCAACCTTTTTCCATCAAACACGCGTAATGCTATGGCCAATAAGCATCAAGCGCTGTTTATTTAGTTTTGACTTGAATAAACTATGCGTATCAAAAATAAGTAAACAAAAGATAGAGTTTGAGTACTTATTTTTGATACGAATAGAGAGTGAGTAATCTCAACAATGAAGGGAGTAGAGAAGGGTCTTACACTCACAAAATCGTGCATCGGGATGAATCAGAAAGCCCAAAACCGGCGATGGGAATTGGTGTGTGCCAACAGTGCATTATGTACCAATGGTTACTAAATGAGGAATGTTTTTATTTTTGTAGGTTTTGAGGGTTTTTAAGTCATTAATTAAAGAACCCTTCCCTCAAAAAAAAAATCGGGTTTAGCCCAATGCTTGTTATTTAAATGGGCAAAATAAATAGTAGTATTATATGGATTAATAAAAATAAATTCTGAATATTCTAATACATTTCCTTTGTTCAGAGACTTTTTAACATATCTCAAAGCATCGACAGAAAAAAGTCTTAAATCCGTTGATTAGTAATGAGACTAATGAATGGGGCTCAACGAACTACGCCCGAAGACAACCCCAGCAAGCTAGATTGATCCAATGCAGAAAAACTATCTTGAAGACAAATCTTAGTAGGAAGGCGTTCAGAAGACAAGAAAAAAAATGTGATTGATCCAACTTTTTTCTCTTCACATTTTAAAATCAATTATGATAAAGAAGAGACCTATCCGTTTGATAGATTTAAAGAAAAATACGTTGTTTTTTGTTATTTTTTTTTTTTTAATTTAAAATTCGTTGTCTTCTCATATGAATTAATCACATAATAGGAAGATCATTACTATATTTTTATAATATGTATATTACTTGATGAGAAGTCTGGAGAAGAAAAGCCAGTCTTCGTTCAACGTAGTCGCCTGGAAAAAATTTAACTAGGACCTAATCCAAAATCTTTTACAAATTTTGTTACCATACTAACGTGAAATCTTTCACATATCATTTTTCGTTCCAAGGTCTTTTGGATGGGTCTCCGAAACAACGATAATTTTTTTGAAAGTCTTTTTTGGCATTTAACTTCGTCCTTATTTATTTATATTAATTGATAGCTAATATAATATAAATAAATTGTTGTCGCTCGAGAGTGGAAGCGAACACGACCTTTTGTACGTGAGGCGAGGCCTCTACCTCTGCCAAGGACAACATTGATTGTAAAATCAATATTTTGGACCGGAAGAGGCTCTAATTTTATTTCTTCCCAATCATTCAACGGTCTTCCTCTCACATTTCTAATTATTTGTATGTATATGGAAGTTTTTTAAATTTTTTTTAGAGATTTTAATTTTCATAGACATATATGCCTATGTATAGAGAGACTATTAATTCTAATTATCTTTCCAGAGTGGGAATACTAATTATCTTCATTTTGTAATTAAGCAATTATTTATAATAACTAATAATATATTTAATGCAAAAGATTTTTTTTAAATAAAATTTTAATTATGGTCATATTAAATTTATGCTGAAATAGGTGGTAGCCTCCAATCACCGCCTGAGAACTAGTTGTAACAATGTGCGTCCAGGTAACAGTTTTTGGAGGGAGAAACACTTTCTGGTCTATAATATCATTTAAATATATAATAGGTTGGTCCAAAAAACCTCTTGGCTGCCAAAAGGCCACGAAAATTCTTTAAATATAAAATTTTTTTTCCAGCCATCATCCTAATCTCATCCACGGGGATCCGTCCTTGTATGCGCGAGATGATTATATTGATAGGTCATAAATGGCGCTACCCGGACTCGAACCGGGATCTTCCATTTTTTTTGCCGGGCATGCATCACATCAAAACGCCTTGGCCTAACATGTTACATTTAATTACCTGTTTGCAATCGAACGAATGATCCATGCACAAGCAGTGAATTTTTCTTGCTCTAAATCCAAATAAATATGCAGAGGATTTCTTACCTGAAAACAAAATAAATATATTAGAAATTTAATTAAATTTTACTGATTTTTTTTTTAAATGTAATTTTTAAAGTAAATAAGCTGAAGAATTTTTTAAATTAAAAGTGAATGAGACTAAAAATTTATTTTCAGTCAATTTCGACTGCTAAAGCCATTTTAACTCTATATTTACATATTATTATTGCTTTAAATTCAAATATCGATGGCTATTGGCTCCCTTTAACGCCTTTCTCGTCAGGATCGTTCTAGACAATTAATTTTTCTTCTCTTATATTAAGCATGAATTTTTTTTTTATACTGACGTCCTTAGCCACCCAGAAATCCAATATAATAATTATAAACTGAAAATTAAAACAATATAATAAATAAGATTAACACGATCTAAATTTTTTGGTTTTTATGAGAAATGAATGTATTAGAGAGAGATTCGCGTAAAAGAGCGTGGGACTAAACTAAACATTTATAGGCTTTATACATTTTTAAAATTAATTGGAAAATAAATGAATAGAAACAATTTAATCTTTATTAAAAAAGTTAGAAAGAAAAAAATTTTTTTTATGATGGAAGTAAATAAAAAAAAATTGGAGTATTATCCATAATTAAAAATATAGCTTAACCATCGAATGGATGCATTGAGAGATGAAGGGGTCATCCAGGATCCCTATTAAAGTATCGTTGGGCTTAAGAGGATTACTGGACTTGAATAGGTAGGATGGGCTGGTCGATAACCAATACAGACAGCCCTTTAGGGCTGGATAAAGAGATACAGCCCTGACAAAACAACCTTGTTCTTGATGACATGTCCGCTCCGGATATAGATATATAATTGTCTCGGTTAAACAACCATCAGTGCCAAGTTCTTATAGTCATCGATCAAAATCTATCATACGAATTTTTTTTTCTGGTTGAAAAAAAAATTAAATAGCCATTACAACCTTTGTGTTTGTAAAGGATTGGTTTCGAGTATTGTTTTTATTATTAATGTTTCTACATTGTATATTATATGCAAATACAAATAGGAAGTTGAAAATAATAAAAATGATGAGTTAATAAAAGAAATTAGATGCATTTTATATGCAAATTATTAATATGTCAAAAAAAAGGAAATTTATCGCATTTATATTGAGATTTTTTTTTTTTAATTAAATTTCTTTCAGGTTTTTTTTTTATGAGAATCATCCTAGAAGTGGGATTAAGCGATCGATTGCAAAGAGATAAAAATAGATTTAGATTATTCCAATTCATTTTAAAAAGTTTGAATTTTCCTCAAGGGATTGGATTCCCAAATGTATTTTTCAGGAAGGGAGATTATTAACAGAGGCGTATTCAGGAGGGGCCTAAAGGGGCTCTAAACTTCACGTTTGTAGTAATGCGAACCCTAAGACATATTGGCTCTAATGGAGCATTGTATTCACGTGCCGAAAGCAAAAAAAACCTCCAAGCATATTATTATATAATATAAAATAAGTCACAATTATTTTTTCATAATTCTTGAACTGAAGTTGCTGGAAGTTGAATTTCATGTCGTTCTGATTTTGATATTTGCTTCTATATTATTTCTTTCGTTGCTTTAAAATCTCTGAATAAAATTATTGCATATTGACGTTTTGACATATAGCATGGCTTTAATTTGAACCGAAGCCTATCGTTATAAAGCTTTTTTTAATTACCCGCATTCCGATCTCCCCTCAAGCTAAAAATTGCAAAAATCAACTCTCAAGGAAAAACCATGAAAATATCACAAAAATAATAAATTTAAATAGTATTTCTGGAAAGGACCACTTCCAAAAACCCCCTAAAAACCACACAAGAAAATATTTTATTTAAGCTTCTCCTTCAAAAAAAAAAAAAAAAATCATCTAGGTTAATGAATAAATAAAATAAATACGTTTTCCCACTTTGCATTTCAATAAAAAAAAAATTTATCTATGAATTATATACTAAAGGCCAAGTTTCCAGCCGTTTTACAAGGTATATTAATTTCCCATGAGTTTGAACTTTGAAATTTTTTTATACATCTTTTTGATTATCCTATGAGAAATAGGAAAATACAAAAAAATATTAAAAAAATTATTAAAAATATGCCTAGCTAGACTTGGCAAAATTTTTGACTTCGATCACAACGCTCCCAAGTAGACAATATTAGAAGCTATTGTCTTTAAGAGGTAATTTCAAATTTTCAAAATGCTACTATTCTTATTTGACATCTAGAGGACGTTTTTTGTTCAAAAGTTTGAAATTTTTTTCCAAATACCCCCCTCCCCCCCTCTCTCACCGGTATAAAGAGAATTCTTTGACATTTTTTGTATATTAAATTTTTTTGTGCAATTCACATACTCTCGACTCAAGATTCAAACTTTGCCTCATAGATAGAAAAACGATCCAGGAGAGAACTTTCCATAGAAAAAACAGGAAGGCGAAGTCCCCGGCTTGGTGCGCAGCCCGCTGAAGGCATTCTGCGCAGTTAGTTTTTAATCATTTCCTTTTGAGAGAGTCAAAGCTTTCTTTGTATTTTGTACAAAATAATGAAATTTACAATATAACGGAAATTAAAAATACGAGAATTGAATTTGGAATTTCAAGTCAAAATCGACAATTCATTGCAATATTAGGGGTAGAAAGCATATTAAATTTTCTAATATATTCATAAAATATTGTTTACTGCATGTATTATATATAAATTCTTTTCAATTGTAGAATAAATGAATACAATAATAACAAGAGCGTAGCCTAACTATCTTCTATATAAATAAACAACCGACTCCTTTTACAATATCTTGTTAAATAATAATCCCTAAGGCCCTACTAGAAGAAGAAAGAAAAGTCGTGTACCGTCTTTGCACAAAGAGAACTAAAAAATACTATTGTATTATCCTCTAAATTAACTTATATATAAAAAAATTGTAAGTTTATTTTAAAGAATGAAGAGTAATAATTTATTGAAAACGTGATGCTTTCATTAATAATATTATATCTTCAAAATAAAGAAATAAGTTGAAGGTTCTATTCTATTAATTAATAACTTGATAAAAGTAAAGTTGAGGAAGGAGAGAAGGCGAAAAGTTTTCCTTTTCAATTTTAATTTCTATTTTAATTAATAATGACTGATAAAGTTAACTTTGATTAACAAAATAGACTTTTTATTTTCATTTAATTTTAGAGCATTAGTAGAGTAACTTTCTCTCTAAATACCGTTTAAAATAAAATTAATTAGGATTGAAATTTTGTTTCAGGTTACAAATTTAAAATAGCCTACCACTAAAAGCCCACATAAAAGATTTTATTCATTTAATTATTACTCACACCAAAAATTATGTGCTGGGTGGCCCGTGATTTGCCAGGGCGACAGTGACAGGTTTTTGTGAAAGTCTGACAACATGGGCGCGCTCTCGGCTATCAATCCTCCATAGAAATCTCCGCATGCTTAATACTGAAGTTTCATTAAATAAAGTATATATATATACGATATGCTTGGGACTATCAAATGGAGAATTATTTTTTATTTAACGAGTTGTATTTTGCGGATGGATAAGATGATCTCCGGAATTTGGACCCCGGATCTCCTGCTTCCTTTGTACTAGACCATCGGACTTGACCTCACTACTCAATAATATAATTTTTTGTTTAGAAAGTTCAAAAGTACTTACATGAAAAATAAATTTCAAACCAAAAGTTAACTGTTCTTTTTAGTGTAGTTCTTCAGAAATTTCAATAAAAAAAAAAAAAAATTAGAGGTTTTTCTACATTTAATCTTCTCTCTTCTTGCTAAATTCTATTGGGACGCGAGTCGAGTTAAAATATTGAGATAACAAAGATTCTAAAAAAGGTAAAATATAATTTTGAGCGCTTTATAGAAAAACCTCCCTAAATGAAAGAAATTTTTTATGATTCCTAAAAATTTTTCTAGTTGAGGCCTTGAATGGAGGAGCTAAATTAGCCATTGGCTAACCCGGTAATTTCAAATTTAATTTTTTTAAACAACTTTTTGAAATTTTGTAATTAAATTTATTTTAATTTAATTAATATAAACTACTTATTTTATTTTAGATTAACAGTTTTGTTAATTTTTTTTAGAAAGCAACAATCAGTTTCAAAAGAAACAAAAGTCTATCTATACATTTTATATAATGATTATTTATTATTTTTTTTATTAAGTAGATTTTCTAGCCTCAAAACAAAAATTCCAAAAAAAAAAAATTTTTTTTAATAAACACATGGATGGATGTTTTTTTTTTTTTTGAAACTCATTGTACTTTCCCTTATTTTCCCTTTCAACCTAATTCTATCTATAATAACTTAATAAAATTATATCGATTTTTATTTTCTTTGAAGAGAATAGATGGTCCCTTTAAATATAGCTCTTGTAATAAGCCTATTTAACATAATGATTGGTTAGAAATTACTATTTTTACCAGTAAAAGTTTTCAAAATACTAAAGACCTTAAATGAAATTTTCAATCTAAATAATAGGTTCGAGAAAGAAAAAAAAAGAGAAAGGGAGAAAAAGATGGGGGTGGCAGAAAATTAATGACAAGAAATAAAAAGTTTATAGTTCCAATTATAAAAACCTCAGATTAGAACTATAATATTTTATTGGATTGATACATGATAAGAGAAATAAATTTTCAGAAAATGAAGACCACCAAATCGAAAAATAATTTTTATATAAATTTTTTTTTATTTTATATTTTCTTTTTTTTTAAGCTACCTAATCATAAATAATGAAGCATTCAAAAAATGTTTTGTGGAAAATTACATATTTTATGATTCATTTGGCACTTGGTTTTATTAACAACAAACAACAACTAGCCGCAATTTCCACCCCTTCCTCTTGAGGTCGTAAAAATATTATTTTTCTAGCTTCAAATTTCATTATCCTCTAACAATCATATAATTTAAAAATTTCCCTTTTTTTAATAATGAGAAATAATTTTATTTTATTCGCATATGGAGGGGTAATGAGCGAGGAATTGAAGCTTATTAATGAAAGAGACTGGTAGAGAAAGAAGAGTTCTTTCTCGGTCGCCAATCAAAGTACTCTTCTGACGGGGTAATATTAAAATATTAATACAGAAGAAATTTGATTGTCCGGATTGCGAATAAGGGCAGCCGGATAATCAAATATAAAGAAAATACGGTATATTCCGGCGTTTAAGTCAACTTTTTAGCTTTAAAAAAATAAGTTTTTTTGATCAACTTATACGCCGATCCAAAATTGATTGCTTTCCAAGATCCCATAGGTATTTTTAAAATTGAAACTTTTATTTTCCTTTGGTAGCAGTCAGGACACTACTTACTCAAATGAACTCAAAAAACTCCATTAAAGCCAGGTTGACTAGAATACACGGTAGGAAAAAATAAAAACAAATTTTAAAAAAAGGTACGAGAACTATTTTGATTTAATAATTGAGAATCAGGATGTCTGAAATTAATTTTTAAATACTGCCCTTCCAGAATATTGTTGATTGTGAGTTTCGAGTTATTTTCGGAAAACTAGAGAGGTGTGGTGGTAGGAAATGGTGATAGGTGGAGACAGCCTGACCAGCAGGATCTTGGCTGGCGGGGAAGTATCGAGCGCGGTATAATCCCTCCTTGTGAAAGGGTGAGAATTCCTTATGAGACCCTAGGTTGGGTAAACTTCTTACTGACAATGTTGATGATTTATAAAATTATGAAAATGACTTAATAGATAGTCTTCCTGAGAAAAATTTGAACATTTTAACTTCAGAGGCACGGAGAAAATTTTTTTTGAATGTCTTAACTAATGTATGAGCAAATTGGGTGAGGCAGGCCTTTTTCCTTTATAAATGATGCAAACTTGCCATCGAAGGCTCCTGAGATACATCCTACCAATTTACATACCTGGTAGAATTTTATATGAAAATAAAACTCCCAAATTAAAGAAACATAGAAAAACTTTTCTCTTTGGCTGCATACTTCCATAATTATTGTTGAGATAAATATTATCGTACTATGATATCAGATGTTTTAAAGGAAAATTCAATTTTCTGTTATTTTTTCAATATTTGGGATATTAAAAATTGATTTTATTATTTTTTGTTTGATTGTCACTTTGAAAATCGTCCGATAGCCTGCAGATGTCATGTTTGATTAGAACGCGAGGGGAGAAATTTCTCTTACTTCGAAACTAATTGAGGGAGCATCAGGTGGAAAAATTTCGTAAATTACAAGAGGGAGATTTTGTATAGGAAATAATAAAAGCTCTGTCACATTGAATTATATTAATTAAAAAAATAAAACAATTGAAATTGGATGTTGATCTGATATAAGCCCAACGAACGAAAGTAAAACTTTTTAATTAACTAAAGATGACAATGAAATTAGCATTTCAAACCCCGCCTCACTCTTTCCATTTGTGGGGGAGGAAATGGTGTAAGGTGGGAAATTTCAGAAATCAACTCTCGGGGACAATGGGGGACATTTATTCCCGGAGTTTGTTTGGGGGTGTGTGGATTGAAACGAGTCCCTAAGGGGTGGCTGGTTGCTGCTTGCCTGCTTTCCCGCCCTGCAGCATCAGATGTCTGCAATCAGCCCATTTGTTCTGCACACCCCCAGCCCTTCGATCATTTGTTTAGATTAAATACCGCATAATTGGAACAAGTAATAGAAATTAAGTTTCAAATAACTTTGGTAAATTAATTCGATTTTTATTCTTCTCAAAGTACTTCATTTGGAAAACAATTAAAAAGAAAACAAAAATATTACTTTTTATGGGCCAAAATAATTAGAAGAAAGAAAATAATAGATGGGGAATAATCAAAATTGGTTATTAATTTTTTAAAATGATTATTTATTGGATCGGGGCCGGAGATCCGGGGTTACTGCCCGATCCCTCCAATAAAAAACTTTTTGATTAAACAACCGGCACGATTACTGACAACTAATATCTCTCTCAAATGAAAAAAGTTTCGATAGATCATTTAATTAATTTTTTATAATCTTTGTTCACTGATGATCTGGTGGCCAAAAGGAAAAATCTCTTATATATGTATGATAATATGAATTGTTTGAATCATAATGTGAGCGCGCTTTTTAAAATCCTAGTTCAAACCCATTCTATCTCAAAAGCTAACTATCCCCTATGATTTTATGAAGGGAAACCCAGAGGACACCCACAGTAAAATTCCAAAAAATTGGTTTATCGAATACTCAATATTAAGTATTTGTGAGGAGGGAGTGTTCCCAAAGGCCGAGGCTTAATAATTTTATATATTTATTATTATTTCGGTTACTCTGCAGAGAAGAACGAACACGCCGTTCCGCCTCATCCATTTCGCGCCAAAATTAAATATTTATTAGCAAGAAATAATTCTACGTTTTAAATTGTTTCCCTATGCAAGATATTTTTTTTTTTAATATTTATAAATTTTATTTATTTTCTTTTGTATTTTTATTTGTTTCATATTCATTAAAATGTTTTTATTCGAAACAAATTTGTGCAAAAAGAAAAAAAGCTAGTAAATAAAATTTTTAAAACAATCTCGACCTTTAAAAGAAATATAAATTCTATGTGAGAGTGAGAGAGAGAGAAAAATCCCCCAACACAACTAAATTACCATTATCTGGGCTTTTCAACTAATTCTTTTAACAAGTGACTCAGCTACGCCCCGGCCTTATCAGCAAATGCTATTTTATTTTCTTTAGATGTTTGCAGACTTTTTTTTTAAAACAAAATAACGAAGATTACAATCACTTCATCACATCACTTCTGAAGAGAAGAGAAGAATATAATAAACTCTTTAAAAGCAAAAAAAAAAATATGATGTTTGTTTGTTTTTATTGAAAAGCGACTGAAGTTTTTGATAAATGTTCTAACGCTTATGATTGATGTAAAAAATTTTCGGATGGATGATCTAAAAAAACTCTTAAAAGAACTTCCGAAACCAAAAAGCATAGAGGGCTCTATGCACTAAAAAAGAAATGATTTATAAAAAAGATAATAGCTATTACAATTGTTAATATTCGGTGTCAGGCCATTCGACGGGCTTGATCATCTGCTTTTATGTTAACATCACAATAATAATTCACGGAAATAAAAAAAGAACAAAATCAGAAAAGAGGAAACCGCTTCTTTATCCGCCCCTATTTATCTAATTAATTCTAAAAAATTTTACCTCTTTGGACCGGAAGTAAAAATTCCAAGGATTTTTTTAGAGGAAATTATTGACAATATGACGACTCTCTGAGACTCTCTGACTTTATTATTTACAATGAAATTTTTATTTTAAATTCCCATTTGCTTTTATTAATTAAATTAATTTTTACTATTTTAAAGATCTTTGCATTTGAGAAGTATTTTAGTAAATAAATACCATCTTAAGTTTATTTAATTTTTATTTGAATTTTTTAATGTGATCTTCGAAGGCAAAGACAGGGGTCATTTATACTCCATCCATATTTATTTAAATCTATTAGTTAAACCAAATGGTCTTCAAAGTAGGGAACACAGCGAATTGATACGATTGCGAGTTTTTGATTTCATAGGGGGAAAATTTATTTTTTTTTTTTTTATTTAGCCATTGGCCTTTGCTTTGGCCATAGAGGAAAAAACGATACAAAAAAATAAATGTATAAACAAAATATTTGTGTAAAACATACAAAATATACATATATAAACAAATTACACTACAAAAGTCTCCTTTTTCTATATATGCTCACAATATAAATATAATTCATAAATGTGTAAATTGTTAAAAAAAAAAATTATAATTAATTAAAGAATAACAAATATCCCTTTGTTTCGTCATCATTTTTCAACCAAATATCGAAATAAATTCAACTTAAAACCAGACTTTGGTATCGCAGAATCAGAAGTCATCAAATCAGTATTTCCAGAAGTTATTAAACGAATATAAGCCAATAATACAAATAATGTGTACTTACACCTAAATTGTTATTATTACATAGTACGTGCTATTTATTACGGGTACTCGATCAAGAAAGTTGAGACCTGCTGGGTCAGATCACTACATTCATATTAAAACTTCCAAAAGAACACAGAAAATGGTATTAAAGCAAAGCTTTGCTTCTTGTTTTATATGTCATTTCCTAAGCCAATCTTCTTGAAATCAATGGTCTTTTTTTATTCTCATATTAAAATTTGATTAATAGTCCTACATAAAAGAATCGTAAAAAGTTAAAAACCAATGAGCGTCCTGTAAATAGCTGAAAAAATAGCCCGGGGCCCTGGTTTCCTTCCCCCAGCTATTCTGACACTTTATAGGATTCTTCCTGCTTGGCTGGCTTAATTAACCCGAGGGTTGGGGGGGACTTGTCCTCAAAAAGCGAGGAATGGGCCCTCGTTGCAAATCTGTGTGAGTGGGTGACGAGGAACAAGCAACGAAGAGCACCTTTAAATATACATCGTGGCATTCGCTGTAACAAGATGGCTGACATATTTCACATTGGCAAGGGTTGTTTGCAGTTTGTAGAAGAAAAAGGGGATTGCGGCAATGTCATCTATAACGAAGCCAATTCGGAAGCCGTCCTTCATATTATTTTTGATCAGCACCTCCCCCTTTTTTTCGTTATTATTTCGAATATTTTCAAACCTCCTATTCATTATCTGATGATTTTAGATAGACAAACAAAATTTTATCATTAATTAAAATAGTGAATAAATTGAATCAATTAAAAATAGTATTATACGTCATAAATTATTTTTGCATTTCATTAATAAAAATGGCGGTCTTTAGATTTGAATGAGGAAATACATCAAGATCGAAGTAATTATGCAAACTAAGGATTGACAGAATTTAAAATAAAATCTGACCATCGCCTTCCATGATTCCCCAGCAAAAATATGAAAAATTATACCATATCAAAGAAGTAAAGGCCCTGTTCCTGAGAACTCGCTTCACGTCACAAAGGCCAGTAGTTTGCTTCCCGACCTGAGCAATAAAAATTTATTTATGTTATCTACACGTCACATTATTTATGTAATATTGGATACCAATTAAATAAATAAGGACTCAATATAAATGGCCTCAGATGCCGAAAAACTTTCAAAAAAGTAAGACCGGTTACCCACCGGGTGCCCAGAATATATTTCCTTTTTCAATTATTTATTCCGTAAGATAAATCTCAAATAGAATGAGGAATAAAAGACTCAATTAATAAAAACCATCTCAGAAAGGCTATTTTCCCCAAATTGCGCTAAAAATTTAAAAAAAAAATCTATTAATTAATCCAATTCAGAAATGTGAACAATTTCATTTTTAGTTTAGCCGACTCGAGTCTTGATGCCCTAAAGTAGAAAATACAGTTGGAAAACCCGCGCAAGGAATACTCTCTCGTTAAAAAATTCGATTATTTCGATTCATTCATTTTTTGGTTTCTGCTATTCTTTTTCCAATCAAAGAGTAACTAACCTCTAATAATATAAACAAATCAAAAAAAGAGAAAAACAAATCGGAGTAGGCCGTTAATCAAATTTATCAGCTCAAATTATTTATTTTTTGTCTTCAATAATTCGAAAGTATTTTCAACGGCCTCTCTCCTGAAGTTGGCGTTTAGCCCCCGAAACGTCAACATAGGTAATAAATTATTTAGGTTTTAGTTCATTTATTTATTTACTAAAAAAAAAAAAAAAACTTTAACAATCCATTTTCGACTGTTTATTTAAATTTGTAATTAGATTTTTTTTTCTTTCTTTTAATTTTAATTCACAAGTTTTAATTTTAAAGTCAATACAAGAGAGGGTGAGTGTTATGACGTGATTGATGAAATTTTGATTAAAAAAAAATTCATGTCAAAAGCCCATAGATGAGAGACTTTCGCACTTTTTTTATTCGTGTCACTTTAGTTATTTTATGAACACACATTTTTGACAATATAAATTTATTACATTGAATTATAAAATTTTATAAAATTAATACCTAAAAAAAAGTTTTTACTTTCAGGTTATATATGGTATAAAATAAAGTGTAAAGGATTTTTAAAATCTAACAAAACATCCTTTGAAAAAGATAATATGAAAATTTATGACTTTAAAGCTTTTCTTTTCGCTAAGGAGACAATAAATTCAATGGACTGTTTGACCGGGAAATTCATTTTGTTTAGAGTAGAAAGAAACACTCAAACAGTCTAGCCTATGTTCTATTTAAAATTTCTTTAGTATTGGAGGAGTGAAGGCGTGGAGTGGGGAGCGGAGGGAGGAGAGGCCACAAAGCAATCAGAGCGCAACATGATTTTCGCAAAAACGCTATGACGACTCACTCCCGTTGCGAACACTGTGCGAACAGTCTGTCAGTGACACACAACACTGTCTTTAACCCTTCGCCGTGAACTCACTACTAAAGAAATTTTAAATAGAATATAGAATCCTTATTTTTTGTCAAACGGGATTCTCCAGACATATTTTGTTCAAATGTGGTGGGGGGGAGATTCAAAGCTATAAACCAAAAGCTGCTAGATTTTTTATCGTAAGGCCGTTTGCTTCGCTCTGCCAGTGAAAATAGCTGTAAGATTAGTGAGGTAATTAGAAATAGCGCAGAAAACAAAGTTAAAGATTGAATATAAAAGTAACCTTTCAAATAGCAACATCCTTCGGATGAGTTGAATATAATCATGTACGCTCATGTAAACAAATCCCAGTAATTGGGCCAAGACGATCTAAATGTAACAAAAAGTAAAAATTTAACTCGCATTTAATTAAAACCTAGAAATATGAAAAATTTTTAGAATTATATGAATTCTGTTTTCTCTCTCTTAAATCCTTATATAAATTTTGAAGGAAAGCAGCCAACGTTTCAGACATTGATGGATTTATTCAAGCTGTTCAAATCGGTTCAAAGCCATCATTCAGTTGTTCCTTGTTAATTCCACTGCTCTGGGATTGTTGCTACTTATCATTCAACTAAATTATACTATCCAGTTAGTAGATAGTTATTTGTGAAATGGATTCAAACTAATTGAAGCAGAAATTTATAGAGACTCTGTTTTTTTTTGTTAATAAACTAATTCATAAGTTAAGTTTCAAATATAATACGTATTCATTAATTTGCTATTTCTCTGTTATTCAAGATTAATAATAGAAATTCAAATAAAATTATGTAAAAAGAAAAATAATTTAATAAAAAGATCATTTGGATTTATGATTGGGAAGTTTGGGAAGGGAGAAGAAGGGGGGGGGGGGGGAGGGAGATATCAAGTTCTTGTTCAATATTCATTTCTTCGAAAAAAAGTACTTTGAAATAGTGATTCGAACTCCGGATGCTCTGGTTACTGAGCTATTGCTATTTTCGATTCTCTTATTATAGGCAGAGCAGTCATTTGGATCACGAAAGTACCCGGGTTTGAATCCCGGTTGTAGCCTTTTGTTTTTGGACTATAAAATAATAATGATAATGTTTATTATTTCATAGACCAATATATGATAATTATACAATTTTTTCTTTTTTTCTTTTCTTAAGACTAAACTATTTAGGTACCCGCCAATATAATTAAATTTTATATTAAAAATAGGTGTGCTATGAATTATTAGCATTTCAATGCCTTCCGCAACCATGAACATTTTACAATCTATCGTAGTATATGGACATTGTATAAAATTTTATTACTTGGTATAATAAATATAACGAATAGGTAGTAACTAGGACATAAATAAAAATGCAAATGCATCAAATCCTGCAAGTTGACTAAAAAGCCGGAGCGAGTTAAATACACTCTCGTTTGTCAGAAAAATGATTTTGAATTAGCAAATGGCCCAATTAGACTAATAAAAGACCTGCAGCTCGTTATCAAACGAAAAGCTTTGTCTGATTGGATCAGGCGTGAAAGCACGAGGGTCGTTAGGAATTAATTTATAGAAAATAACACGAAGGATAGAAAATTTAAATAAGCAAAGAAAAAAAAGATTCGAATCACCTTGAATTTTTGAAGTTAAGTGAAATCTCCAGTAATTGTTTATTTTATAATTAGAAATTTATAAAGAGAGGAAAATAAAAGTAATTTTTTTAAAAAATAAAATAAAAAAAAAAAATTCAAATATAAATGTAATATTATTAATCTAAGAATAAGAAGGGGAGTTTTTTTTTGGGTATAATCTTAAAACATTTCATTTCTATTTATTTATGTTACTAAATTTATAATACAATAAATGAATAATGAATATTTACGATACAATTAATTTTCCAGTCATGCGTTTACATCAATTGCATTTGATTTGAATAAATTTTCAACGGACCGCTTAGGATCCGAATCCACATCCCTGAGCTTTTAAATTTCCCAATATTGACAATATCACTGCCTCTACACTCTTGGCCACGGGGTGGGAGTTATTTTTATTTACGATACATATTATCCAGGCAGACTGTTTTGGCATTAAAGGGAGAGGGAAACCGAAAATGAGAACTGCCTTTATTGTCAAAAACAAAACTGGATATATATATAACTGAAATGTTTAAAGTCTATATGGTCTAAGATGCCGAAAAAATCTCTTCTTCCTATTCTTAGATTAATAATATTACATTTATATTTTAGGATTTTTTTACCAGAAAAAAAATTATTTATTTTCCATGTCCTGAAAAGCATTTGATAGACAGATGGAAGAATATAAAAAAGTGCCTGGGTACTGAACTGAGTGTGAAGGATTTTCAGAAATATCTAATTAAAATCATACGGAGCAAAACGGATAAGAAAAGAAAAGGAGGTAGAAAATAGAGACAAGGAAAACGTGCAAGCAGTCCACCATGATGACAGCCAAACTGCGAAGAAAGACGAGTGGGTGTACTTCTATGTGAATCCTATACTGCCAGTTTATTTTGATGCTTATCAAAGGTTTCCCCTCCTCTCTGATTGATTTATACGAATAAACTATCTATTATTATAGCCTAAATACGTAGAAAAATACCCGCGAATTTGAACCCGAATTTCTGGGACTAAGATCTATGTAACGGCTTTTTATATTGACTGCATTCTTACCGCTTTATTAAATGGAATATATTCAAAAGCCATCTTCATAATTAAATCAACCTTCTTTGGGATCCTAATCTCATCTCTTGGCTTTTAATGTTATCAATATTGACCAAGGATAGTTAAGCTTATCCATTGTTAGTTCGTATTTAATGAACAGGGAATGAACTCCGAGCATTAGCATAAAAATTATTGTAGCTATAGATATTAATTTCAATGTTTTTATAATAATATTCAATTTGGCAGATTGCGAGAAATTTTATTTGGCAAATCAAATGACCGTTAAATTGAAATTGTTTTAAAACTGTTAAGCTATTAATATAATTTCAAATTATCGGATATCAGAAAATAAAGGGATTAGTTTATATGAAATAATTAAAGATGAATGAATGGGCAGAGGATTTATTTTTTAATTACAAAAAATCTATTCAAATTTATTATTCATTTTTCGATTTAGAAATTTAGAATTTCTCCTAATGTGATAATCCTTTCAATGAGAAAACTCTATAATGCTAGAAAATCTAATTATCAAATTTTTATATATAATATAGAAATTGAGAAAAAAATTTTTTGTTTAAATTCTAACATAATATATATAAGTTAGATCCTCATGTTTTATCCGACAAGTGTCCGATTTGAATGGACATATCTAAACATGTTCAAACTTGTACATTGGACTTGCTGCTATTCTTTTCATGTATGGATGGAATTAGAACGGGAGAAGCTCTCAACTCTAACGCCTGTCTCTCTGTTAATTATTTCGGATGAGATAAAGTACTGGTATTAGGAAGACATGTTTTGCAATATATTGAAATTTTAATCATGATTATTGTTTTTAAAATGTCTTCTAGAACTAGTAAAATACGTCTTTTATACTGATTTGCTCAATGTTTCCCTGCACTGAGTCTTTTTCATCTAAACGACTTGGTTATTTTCGCTAATCAACAGTTGGATGTAGCGATGCTTTATAATAAAACAACGTTCTTTGCAGGACCATTTATAACAAAAGTAATGATGCTTTATTTCTATTTCCTTCTCTTCTTTTAGGACTCCATATATATAATTTTTATTTATTTTATACAATCTGGCAGAATGATACACGGAGAGAGTTTTTGGGGACAAAATTCCTCCTTTTTCGATCTAAAAACAATCAAAGAAAATAAAAATAAAATAAATCGGGAACATTTCATCATCCAAAATATTTATCTTCTCCCGTTCACGAAATTTATTTCAACTATTGTTTTTGATCACTATACCTAATTTAAATTTTTTTAAATATTTTGATTATTTTTCCGCCTTGTTTCCGACAAGAATGGTAAGTATGGAAAATTAAATGAGAAATTGCCCCCTTTGCACATAAATAAATTCGATGGTTGCTACTCAGCTATGAGAGTACTAATATTTAAATTTACTTTAATTTAAAAAAGTCATTTTTATTTTATTTATTTTTTTTTTAGAATCATTAAATGTGAAAACTTGAAGGATTTTTACTACTATGTTAATTGTTAAATAATGAGCGTTAATAACACTTAATATTTATAACAAATTTTAAAATTTATAACAAAACTAAAATAATTAATCTATGGTTGAAAATATCTCGTTGTGTTCATTATATTCATTAAATAAATCTATAATCTTCTCTTTCCAGAGTCAAAAGTTGCAGCCACTATTTTTTAGAGATGAAAAGGCATAAATTTATTGTATTTATGCAGATATATAATATTTGGTTGACATACAAATAATTAATATTCAATTGAGGGAGGGGCGCTTCCACTTCCGGGCTTAGTAACCCTAGCAATACAAATAATGAGATTTCTAAGAAAAGTAATGTATAGAGGGATCTAAAACAAGGAGAAACCTAATAAAACTCCATTTAATATAACTTGTGCTTGTGGAGTAGAGGATAGGTGAGGTTCCGCCAAACCAATCAGAAAGCGACCGTCCTAGGCAGAGGTGCTATGGTAATCACCTACGTTGCCAGATTTTCACTCCCACTGCGGATATTCTCCGTCATTGATTCACAACACAGGCAACGCTGCATTTGCCCGCCCTTCCTCTCCGCTGGGAGTTCTATACTGAAGTTATATTAAATAGAGTATAGGTAGGGAGCAAATAGCCCCAGTGTTTTCAACCAATCACAACGATAATGTTAACGTAGGATTCCCTACTGAAAATTTTTCTTGCTCTGATTTGACTATAATTAACTTATCAATAAGTAATTTGTTTGTATAAATGGCAAACAGCAAGCGAATATATCTCCATAACTCTAAATAAAATTGATCAATAAATGAACAATGAATCTAAATGGTAAATGGAACTACTCACCCCTATAAAAAATGAACTTAAATGAATGAAAAAAAAATTAGATATAAATTTTCATTAAATAAACATATTGTGGGAATAAAAAAAAAAACAAACAATACATTTAATGTCAAACGGGCTGGTAATAATAGTTTTTTTTTGTTTTTTTTTTTTTTTTTTTGCAGAAAGATTTATTGAAAGTGTGTTTTATTTTTTTATTTTTTAATTTAATTTAATGAATAAGTTTTAATTTCGTTTATTTTTCTCAAAGAAAAGGTAGCAGCTCTCCGGGAACTCTGGATAAATTTTTTATAGCACTAAGTTGTTGTTGAAAAAGAAGAGAAAAAAAAAAAGCAGCGGATAAAAGTTTATAGTTATCGATTTAAAGACAAATACTATCATCGAGTTAAAAAAAAGATAATCACTCAGATAAAATATACGAGGATGAATGCATTAGTGTCCTCATTGATATTTTTTTAGAAATATAGAATTTTTATTTCAATGACAGGACAGGGGACCTTTTTTGAATAAAAGACCATATTTATTTTTGGAAATAATAGGAAGGCTACACCGGTCCTTTGAAGTACCTCTTACCAAGTAAAACATACTAATTTACAATATCCATCAACATTTTTTTTTTTTTCAGGCCATTTAGACTTCGCTCTTATTTATTTAGTTAGTATCCAATATAATATAAATTTTTTTTCGCGCAGGACGGGAAGCGAAATACTGATCTTTGATATTTAGTAGTAGCTCTGTAATCTACATTTTATATCAATGCAAAATTAAAAAAAAAAAATAGAATTTCAAAGATAGTAATCAACTTTCTAATTTGTTATTAAATTAATTTTACATGAAATTTCTGAAGGAAATGATGACAAAACTCCTTTCGGCCTAAAAGTCTTTTATTATTTTGCGGGGACTAACCATCACCCATCATCAGGACAAGATTGTTAACAAAATTATTTCTTTGCCTCTATTATAAAATTTACATTAAAGGAGGCAAAGAAATGATTTTGTTAACAATCTTGTCCTGATGATGGGTGATGGTTAGTCCCCGCAAAATAATAAAAGACTTTTAGGCCGAAAGGAGTTTTGTTTTCATTTCCTTGATAAAACTTCAGCCTTTCTTGATATCTATTTAAACTTGTGAATTTAATTTTGAAATTAAAATTTCAAAATTTAAAATGAACAACAATTCTCTTGCCTAGGAAAAAGAAGAAAATACTTCCTAGAAAGAATTGAACAAATGACTTCCCTGAACCCAGCAGGCATCTGAGTGACGTTTAGACCATAAAATTTATATAAATAAAAAACATGTTCTTAAAAAAAAATGGATGAATTACTATTTGCAAAGCAGAACTGAGCAAACATCTATAATTTATTGAGAATTTTTCTTTGCTGTAATCTGTTGGATTAATAAGAGCTAATTTAATAGAATTAATTTTATCCAAATGGCATTTGATTGTATTAAATTATAATTAGTTTTGAAATTAAATTAATTTTAATGGAAATATTAATTCGCTGAATTTTGGCAGAAATTAGATCTACTTCTATCTGACGCAAACAATTTCATAATCAAAATAAAGCAGACAAAAACTCTCTTTTATTTCGTCTCTCTAAAGGAGATCGAGATAAAATCAAAACTGTTGAAAGTCGACGTGGACTAAATGCCCCTTTCCCAATTAAATCTAAAAAAAAAAAAAAAAAAAATAGTAAATTTTATAATTATTAATTAAGAGATTTGATGATTTTACCATCGTCTATTAAGACAAAACAAAAGACAGTTTGTCTACTTCAGCCATCGGCAACCGGTGGTCCAAAGCCCGGGAGGAATTTGAATTTAATGGAGCCAAGAATCCATAAATTTATTTTTAACAAGCAACAAAAATATTAACTATGATAATTCAAAATGTAATACTTAAAATTAAAAAAAAATTGTGTTAAATATTATTGTTATAATTATATAAAAATATTTATTAAAATTAAACAAATGAGAATATAAATATTATTATTATAAAATTTTTTATACCCTATCCTATATAATATATGTGTAGAGAGAAGGTAGTGTTTTGCGCGGGCTTTCAAATTTGAATTTACTGGTCCATGAATTCCAAAATGTTGACGATCATTGGTCTACTTTATTTTAATACATATTCATTACTTTTCTAAGATATGCCTTAGGCAAAACAATTACAAATCCTTATTTATTTATTTTTCTAAATTCATATTGCAACTGTAATATACCTGTTGGATATTATCAGAGCTAAAAACATAAATTCCTTTGCTAATCTCTCCCCCTCCAATTTTTTGAGAATAACCTATGAATAAATTCATTTTATTTTAGTTCCTTTCCAAAAAAAATTTTGTTTATGAGTTAAATTTCTTTTTGATTAGGATGAAAAGAGAATTTATATGCTAAATTTTGGATTTTTTTTATCAAATCATATGTAAAAAAATTTTTGATGACACGAACATCGTGATACTTTGATAAAGACCCAATCAGCTCGCCTGACCATTTCAAATTTAGCCCTCGCTTTTAAAGAAATGGTCCCAATTTGATCGCTAACAAGACGAGGATCAATTTCGAATAGAACCCCTTAAATGTAAATTACCGAAAAAAAAACTCTCCTCTAAAGTTAGGAATAAATTATTAAAAAATTTTATCTAATTGAAATTTTATTATAAATAAACATTTATTCAATTTTTATAAAAGAAAGTGAATATCTAAGTTTATGAAAGTGTATTTTAATATAAAAGTTGGTGGCTAAGAAAACTTATAAATAAAAAAAAAAAAAAAAGAAGAAATGAGGTGTTAAAAACCTAAGTTCAACTTTAGAAATCACGACTTGATAACAGATTTGCTGGAATAGAAGTTTTTTCTAACGGAAATAAGAAACTAGAGAAAGTTGTTTTTCGAAAATAACAATTTTTTATTTATTTATTTATATCATTAATCAAGGAATTGAGAAAATTTTTCTACTAACTAAATCAATCTTATCAATGATCAAAATATTATCTGAATAAGAAATAATAAATATATTATTTTGCTGCGGTTCTGCAAAGTTCAAAAATCATATCCTCGCTATAGACCCTGTCCCTTGGTGCAGAGGTAGATCTTTGGTCTCACGTACCAAAGGTCAGTGGTTCACTTCCCGTCCTGAGCGACAAAAATTTATTTCTATTCTATTGGCTACCAATTAATAGAAATAAATAAGGACGGAGTCTAAATGGCCTCAGATGCCGAAAAAGACTTAAAAAAAAAAAAAAAATATCCTCGCTATAAAGGTCAAAAGATGCGAGTATAACGCCTCAAACTTTTCAGCTTTTTTGTTTGTAAGATAGGAACGCCACGCCCACTCAATTCTCTGCCTCTTTATTCTTCTTTACAATCACTCAAAGAGATTGTAAGCTAAAGTCGGGCCTTTTTGGAAATTCTATAAATTTTATCCCCATTCTAAAACTGTGATAGTCAAATGATATTCTCTCCAATCAATCACAACGATATTTCCTCATATTCTTAGCTTTTCGTTTTCGAAATACATCATAATCCTCACTCTAAAACTATGAATACCAATAAATTCTCCCACTATAATGTCCCTAACAAATCACAATGTAGATTCTCAACTTTTTTGTTTATAATAGAGGGAGAATGCCACGCTCATTTCTTACTTTCTTTAGAATTTTAAGAACACTCAAAGATAGAGATTATATAGTTGAGCCGTTTTGGGATCATAGAAATCTTATCCTCACTCTATCAATATGAAGGTCAAAAGATAACCCCTCCAATCAACGCAATCACGGTTTCCCCACACCTTTGCCGCTTTTTTTAGTCAAAAAGAGAGAAAAGGTCATGGCCAGTCCCTGCCTCTCTATTTCTTCTAAAATTCCGAGAGTGGCCTGTAATGAATAATTATAAAACAACAATATTATCTTTTAAACATTAAACACTAGAGAGAGAAAGAGTTAAAGGCTTGGCCTTCCCTCATTCCTAAAGTGGAAATATATTAATTTGATTGGATGGAGGCGTTATCTTTTCACGATTTGCTTTAAATTGGGAATAAGATTTCTGGGATTTCGAAAACATCCCGGTTAGAGCTAGTTTATTCTTAGGTCCTTAAATAAACAATAATACGTCGTCAACCCACACACTGAATTATCGACTTCAATGCAAAAATTAGAATTGTCGATAAAAAGAGATAAATTGTAATTATTTAAAAAATAAATTGAATTTCGAAAAACTCATTCGAGATAAATTAGAGAACAATAAAAATACATGATAAAAAAAAACATTTCTAACCCAAAGTTAAAAAATATCAATTCATTCAGAAGAGAATTCATAATAAATCCCTCAGGAATAGCAATCAAAGTCACTCTATAATTTAGATTTCAAAAATTCCAATACTTTATCATTGAAAGTGGATTTTTTTACTTTTTTTTTGTATTGAAATGAATTTGTTTGTGATTTTGTTTGTTGTTTTTTTTTTTTTTTTTTTTTTTTTCTAAAGCTAAATCGATGTCAGAAGAGTGACAATTAATTTAACAGCTCACTTTCCCACCCCCCCGGAATGTAACTGCACCCCCGTCATCCACCAACACACACCATCTCGAACCGATTCCGAAACACGCAAATTGTAAACAATTACGCAAGATCGTGAAGGGTGTACACACGAAAGGAAAAAAAAATCTAAATAAAAAGGGATGAGTATCAAGTGAGAAAGGGTGAAATTTAAATCTACTCTCTTCAAAAAAATAATTACAAGGATAATTAATCCCTGTTTGTTTTTTTTTTTTCTCTCTTTGGATGTGAACTTAATTTTCTATCATCATTTCATATTCAAGATATATTTTTTTTTTTAAGTCTTAATTAGAAATTTTATTAATTTATAGTAAAAATGAGAATTTGAAAAGCTATTAGGATTTAGTTATGATAATTAGGCTCTCTCATTTAGCCTTTATTATACGAGTTTAGAACGTTCATTAATTAGATAAATATACAACACGAGAAAATTAGGCCGGGTCGTTGGGCGGTCTGGCGCACCAAAATAAAAATTTGTCATTGAAATAAACACTAACACACCTAAATCAATATTTTACTTGAAGAGAAATAATATAATAATTTAGACTTTTATAATATTCAGGGCTAAGGCTTGTATTTATTCTCTGGTTCCTCTCTCTCTCCTCATCAAGAAATGATCTTGATCTTCCTCTTGGTCTTATCTTTAATTTATAAGTCGACCCCGAATCAAGATTACCAGACAAAGAGAAAATAAGGATAATTTGGACTTATATAAATAATAAAAACAAAGTTCTTTTAACTTGCAACATGCTGGCGGGCAGAGGGAAGAGAAACAGCTACCAGGATCTTTGTTGCTGAATGACCCCGAGGAACAAGGAAGCCAAACACCCGACGGTAGCCATCATTAGTGCGTTTTCTAGTCTAATTGCCATAACAACGAAAAGTTTCAAAATATATTGAAAAACAAACAACTTAGAAAGATAGGCAACCAAAATGAGTTAAGAAAAATACTTTTCTTTTGTTAAAGAGGGTGAATGGTTAGAACCTTAGAAGGAAGGGTAAGTAGGGTCATAAGCCCCGTTCCAACTTAATATGTTATTAGCAACTGTAGTCTGCAAACTCCCAACCATTTCCTCTATCAACAAATTAGAATAGGTTTGCATAGTTGAGGACTTCCAGGCTTAAGTTCGCTCATATCAGATCATTAAGATCTTGTTTGGAGTCAATACTCCTGGCGTAGGGACCGAATTCACATAATAAAGGGGTCATTAAATCACCAAAACAAAAAAATAATTTTGCAAATATTTGGATAGTTAGATAAAAAATTTGAGGAAATTTATAAAAATATAAAAAATTTTTTTTCAAAATTAATAAAAGTAATAATAATAATAGAATATAAACTAAAATAATGATGTAGTCGGGTGAATATTTTCAATTCGTGGTGGAATAATAGTTCATAAGATCTACAATCGAGGTAAAGTTGGCAATATTTATAAAAAGATCTTTATAAGACCAAATGGTACTCAAACATCGTTATTTGTCAAATTTAAAGCATGTACTATACAATTAGTGTTAGAAACGGTATATTTGCTACTTGATTTTTAATAAAATCATCCAAAAGTCTCTTGTTAAGTTTGATTTATTTAAAAAAGAAGTTGTAATCCTGAAAAAGACAGTGAAGATAGAGCTGAAAATATTTTCAATTATATCCCGGTTTGCAATTAAAAAAAAATTAAAGTCTAAAAGATTGGAAGTACCCCCATCTGTGGCCGAGAGGATAGGATATTGGTATTGTTAATGTTGCTAAAAGCCAAGGGGTGTGGGTTCCTATCCCGTTCGAAGAAAATTTATTTAAATCATTTGGATACAAATTGATCTAAATAAATGCATGGATAATCTATCTTGATAAATATATACATGTATCGTTTAAAAGTCTATATGGCCACAGATGTCGAAGAAACTTTAAAAAAAAAATTGGAAGTAATATTGATGATCGGTAGAATAAAATCTTTCGAAATTCCAGAAAACTTATCTTCTCTCTAAAACTGAAAAACTTAAAAGATGCCCTCCATAATTCCTCTAGCCATTAATTACGACACTTCCCCGCCTTTTTTTTTTGGAGGAGAGAAGGAAGACCCTGCCCATATTACTCTTCCTGATTCTCTACTGAATTCTGAAACAGGCTTAACTATACTTTATCGATCAATACTTTCAATAAATATTTTAAACTTTTATTTAAAAAAAAAAAAATTGTCAAACTTCATTTTTATTTTAGTAATTGAAAAAGAGAAGAAAAAAAATTATTAGAATTTCTTTTTTATTTTTATTCTTGGAATCTAAAAGCTTGAAGAACTTGGGAAAGGAGTTGGGGAAATCAAATATATTTTACTTGGAAAAAGTTAACTTGTTATCGTGATGGCGATGTCGAGTTAGAGGGAAAGAGGGAGAGCCAGGAGATATCTATTTCGTGGGGGAATTGCTGCATTTGACCAGATGTACTATCATGGTTGACTCTAACCAGTATATATACGATATACAGTTCCCAAAGTGGCACGGGAGAGTAATTTCCTTGACATTCCAATTTGTAAATCTGGCCCAAACCTTGTTATAATTCCATCTAATGAATCCAAATTAAATTTATATCTGAATCGCACTTATGTAATATGTATTAATATTTAAATTTATTATTTTTTTTTAATACTTTAGAAATGTTAATAAAATTTAATGTAATGAAAAAGAACAAGTCATAAAAGTCGCGTTTATTTTATTAAACAACAACAAACTTAAAAAAAAAATGTATATTGACAATATTGAAGTATTAAGGAAGGAGTGAGGGTTCGGATCCCAGGCAGTCCGAATAAAATTTATTTAAATCAATAGGATACCAATTGGTCTAAATAAATATCCATGGATAATCTGTATCTTGATAAATATATACATGTATCGTTTAAAAGTCTATGTGGCCTCAGATGCCGAGGACTTTTGCCTGTTGGCCAAAAGCTATCCCGCCAGTTTTCAAAATCAATATAACATAACCAATAGAACCATTATTACCAATAACAAATAGATTCTTTACAAAAATATTAGTATAAATACATCGTAAAAATTAATACAAATATGCCGAGGACTTAAAAAAATTTAATGATTTATTTAACAAATACTAACTGGAACAAATAACTTTTAATTTTGTATTTAAATAATTATATAGCTCTTGCTTATTTCGATATGTATTTTTTTTTAAATAATTGAATATTATTTTAAGTTCGCCATAAAAATAATAAACGAATGATGTATTGCATTATTAAATAAATAATTGAAAAATAGAGAGAGAGGAGAAAATTTATAGCTAAAATTATTATAAAAATAATGAAGAATGCCACCACCAGGATTACTAATGTTAGGCAAGGACAGTACAATGGAATGGGTAAAGTCGCCGGTAGCCATCCAGCATCGAGTTAAAGTCAATAAACAATTTAAAAGTTGTAGCAGCCGAAAGATAATAATTATAATAAAATAAAATAAATGTATTATATCTTACCCTGGTCCGAAAAAGTAGTGACTTGTCCCGGCAACTTTTTCTAACCTCAAGGATCACCCTGAAATATAGTTTATTTATTAATTCTAAGAAAAAATGTTTAAGATCACGATAAATATTTACGGACCTGAGAATGAAGTAGAAGAAAGAGTAAATTTTACAATTTAACTCATAAAGACACTTTTTATCTTCAAAAAATTTCAATAGTTATATTATTGATCATTCTTAGAACTTAGCCGGGGTGAAAAGGAACCAATACCAGGATCAAGGGTAATCTTATGAATGAACATAAACGAAAAAAAAACGGAAGCCATCGATAAATCACCTCTCATTTTAAATATAATTATATGTACTGCATTAATATGGCCAAAAATAGCCGAAATTGACTTAAAATAACAAATCTTTGTAATTAATTAATTATTTATAATAAATAATATTTAAATTAATTATAAAATTACGATATAATTATGATATGCATATTAACTTTAATTACCTGATTGCAATCGACCATGCACAATCAATGAATTTTTATAGCTCAAAGTCCAAATGAAATGCAGACGATTTCTTACCTGAAAATAAAATAAATGCATTAGAATAAACAAATTTTGCAGAAATGGAACTTAGAAAATAATAATAATTGTCCATAAAATCCTAATTAAGTCTGCATCAGTATCCATTAATAAAATCTGGGAGAGCTTTTGCGGGAATTACCACAAATTAGTAATTTATTGAGATTTCTCTTGCAAAAGGGTGCAAGGGAGTGCCAGAAACTTGTTTGATGTGTAACTGTTTTCTGGTGAATATCACATTTTAGAAAGGAAGTCAAGCGATTGTCCCTCATCTGGGGTTTTATGACTACTGAAAAACCCTGCATGTGTTGTGTGAAAGGCTATGAGTGGCAACAACCAGTGGCTGAAAAGTTAGGGATATTGACATTGTCAAAGCCAAGGGATGTGGTAAAAATTTTTTAAATCAATTGAATATCATTTACTATAAAAAAATATGCCTGGATAATATATGTATCGTAAATAATATTTAATTGTTTGTCGAAAAGGCTCTAAAGGGCTTTGAGGTGTGTGTGTGTTCGCCATAAGTCAAAATTTCTATGGATTTTAAGCTGATTTTATTTATTTATACTAAAAGAGGTATAAATATAATATTTTGAAAAACAGATATTTGAATAAGTCTCACAAGATTCCATATTTGAATATACACTTTCACAGTTAAGAGGAAATTGATGGTTAGTCTAGCTTTAATAATAAATCTATTAAAAATTTATTCATTTTTTTAGTGGTCACCCACCCAATCATATCTTGTCTAAGACCACTCTAGACTATCTATTGTTTGAAGTGCATTTACTTAGTTTAATAATTAATGTAAGGGATTTCTATTCCGTTTTGTGAAGTGAATATTAATCATGACTGAATTGTATTAAATTACTATGGAATCTCTCTATTCTGCTCGATTGAATATGCCTGATAGGTCTGTCGGAGATGCTGACTTGTATACATGAATATATAGAGTTGAGAAACCCAATAGCCAATTCATCATTATTTATTAAGAGTGGAGTTCGGCTAATGCAATAATTGGGCGATTAATTAATTAGAAATTGGTGTTAGATAATTAAATCCTTAAGTAGAGTGAGTGGTACTCTCGTAATAGAATAATTTATTTTTTTTTAATATTATTTATAATATTAACATTATTTGCCCCTCATTGTGTAGAATATTTTACAGAACAATTTCTTTAAGTTTTTAAACAAGAATTTCTAATTAAATAAAATGAAAACTCTGGTTTCTGGATCATTATATAACTTTGTCTTTAGGAATTTTGTTTCCCGCGATATTTAAATTTTATAGACATTCCATTTCAACATTTTTCGTGATGATCTTCAGAACCTTATTAATTGCTAAGGAGGCGTTGAGTTAAATAATTAAACGAGCGGAACTCATCGATTTTATTTTTTTTCTTTTTTTTTCAAATTTCCTAAGTTGTAACCAATCTTCAGACTCTTCTTAGGGAGCTGGATAAGTTAAGAAGTTCGGCCATCAGTCGTAAAGAAAAAAAAAATTAATATTATATATTAGTTAAGTGTTCGAATTTTTTGTTAAAACAGCAAAAATCCCTAAATAATGAGGAGGTTAATGAGAAAATATTTTAGGTTGCCTACTTTCCAGAAGAGAATTAATTACGAATTTATTTTTGCAAGCTCTGGCCTAACATCATTTTTTGTGTAAACAATTCAATAATTTAGCCCCGCCCACTTTAGAAGCGTAGATGATAGATTTCAAAGATTAGATCTGATTTCTCTTCGCACCCTGATAAAAAATTGATAAACAAACAAACAAAATTACTAACAGCTTCCTTTCCCGAAATGAATAAAAATTGTTAATATTCATTAGATTATTTAATTATTAGTACTAAATAAAAAATTTTTGTTCGACAACCGTTTTTTATATTATTCCATTAAATAGGGTATTAAACATCGTCTTGCCCTAAGGCTGAATAAATACCCTGTCCAAGAGACATGAGGCACAATAAAGCCTCTTATCGCATATTGAATTCCAAAATTGAGAGCCTCTGGGCCCTTTTAGATGCTTCTTAAGAAAAGAACTGAGAGGGAAGAGAATCCTCTGGGCAAATTCTCTCCGCCCACAACCCTAAAGTACAAGCAGAAGGGATTCTCCAACTTTAATATTCAATAATTAAAAATAAATAATTATGTTTTCGAGAAAACTTTCCAACGTTAATTAAACTTAACCCCATTTTTTTTTAATTCACCCCAAGAGAGGAAAGGGGCGGAGGATAAAAATTGATTAATCTGTTTACGCTTGTTAATTATCCCTGAAAAAAAAGTTTTGATTTTTTTTTTTATAAGGACGTATTTTAATTTTTGCCAATTTAATTTAATTTTTGCCAATTTGCACCAATTCCTTTTCTTAAAGCTAAGCACATTTACATGGATATTATTTCTTCTTTCCTCTCATCTCTTGTCTCTCTCTCTTTAATTATTCGCTTTGTCCTTAAATATCGAAAGGTTAGAGGGTAGAAATTCATCCTCTCTCTTTCCCCTCCTTCCCCCACCCCACCCTCACATCTCAAAGTCACTCAGCTTTATATTTTACTGGAGTCAGGTATTTATTCCCTTATTTGCATGGCAATGATAGCTACAGCTTTCTCTGATGTTTTTACACTCTCTTTCTCTCTCTCTTTTCGTTTTAGTTTAAATAAGATATTTACTTTATTTAAAATAAATTTGTTAGAGTGGAAAAATTAATAAAATTCACAGAAGAAAAAGTTTTTTAATGAATAAACAAATATTACACTCTATTTAAAATTTCTTTAGGGGCAGACGAATGTCTGCGTTATGAATCAATGACTGAATGTGTTAGCAGTGAGAGTGAGAAAATCTGGCAACGCAGGTGGTTACCGTCCCCCCTTCCACGCTTCCGCTCTTTCAATACTAAAGAAATTTTAAATAGGATAGAGTAATTGATTTTCTTGTGCTGAGGTCATGAAAAATGCAAATGAGGAATTATATATTGATTATGTGTTGATATATTAATATTTAATATTTTAATCTCCCGTTCGTCTTCATTTAGTCAACGTACCAACTTGAAATTTATTTTTTTCTAATTAAGTGACCTCCTTGGCAAATTCAACAATTTTACGTCCTTTAACTTAAATAAACGCATTATTTTCCACTAATACTTTTCTTTTTAAAATGTTATTGTTTCACTTATTAAAATACCCTGCTAAAAGACATTCCACGTTCAATATCTAATAATCCCTTTGCCTTAAATATAACTTGATGATTGCAAAATTTTATCTGACCTTGAGAGTTACCATATTCCTTAAAAAAAAAATAGTCATATTGAAAATGCTGGGATGGAATTTAATATTGGTACCCACTGTATACAAATACATTAAATGATGGCAATTAAATTTGTATATTTTTATAGTTCTCTTTTAAAGGACTTCTGGTCATAAAACACAATAATTTGAAGCCTATGATTCTTGTGTTTTTGAGACTTAATAGGATATATATGATAATTAGAGTTTGATACGTGTAGATGACTAAATATGAGTTTAACATCATCACATGAACATAATCACTAAAATAACAGAAGATTTAGGTGTTCACAGTGCGGTGCATTATGGGAAAGACAGTTATTAATTTTAACAGGCACATTTAATAACGCCAGCACAGAGGAGCTGATATATAAAATAAAGAATCTAATATCAAAAAGTCGATTAAAATGGCCCTTTTGATAGTATCGTGTATGATTTTCGTTAAATGATAAAAAATAATAATTGAGTTTTTTTTTTATTGATTTCTAGATAATTTTTATGCTACTATGTATTTCCAACTTGTCTATTCTTTTTTCCTAGTCATGCAACGGGGTTGGAAGTTAAGCCTGAGAAAAGAACAGGCCGGCCCTTCACATGGACTCATGGAAAGAGAAGCGGCTAAAAAAGATTAGAAGAGGTTCGGGTTTCTCAAGTGTTGACCCCGTGGAAATGGGCATTGTCCAAGTATTTAAGCCGACTAAGGAAATGGCTTTTGAGGATTTGAAAACAATGTTAAAACAAAAATCATTATAATAATAATTTAATTATTAAGAGCAAAAAGTTTTTATGAAGAGCAATTAAAATAATTAGAAGCATTAATTTCATTTAATTCAATTTAGTGTATATAAAGGCAGCTATCGTTTTTAAGAAACTTTATTATACACCCATACTTCGCTAAGTGTAATTATGGCTAAGTTTTCATTTAATTTTTCAATATCCGGTCAAAAGGTCGGGAAATCCCCTGTGAATTTTTTTTGCCACATGTTCTATGCCGGCCGCAGTAACTATTCATTTACGGCAATTTCGCTTTTCGATTTTCCCAGAACGCACCTAGGAATAATATAAATAAATAAAGACGGAGCCTAAATGCTTTCAGATATGGAAAAAGAATTAAAAAAAAAAAAAACACCTAGGCCCTATGTCAAGGTATGAGTGTATTCATTTATTGAAGAGTCATTAGGGGGGTTAAATATTCGGCTTTTGCATAAATTTAAAATAATTTTAAAAGTAAAACAAAATCCCTTGAAACAGGTTGGTAGAGAACTCACTTCATGCTCCAAGGGTCACGATCTCTTAAATTATAAAATTTAATTATATGGACGGAGTCTAAATGGGTTTAAGCACGGAAAATACTTTAAAAAATTTTTAAAATATTTCTATAATGTCCTTAAAAAAAATCATTGTTGGTAAAAATGTTTTCCTCTATCTAAAATATTAAGTTGAATACATTTTTAGGAAAGTATAAATGGCAATAAATAAATATAAGTTGAAAAGATTAAAACAGGATTAGTGGAATAGTTATTAACGTCATCTGTTCCGATACCTAAAAAATTACCTATAGTATATTTCCAGGAGCCTGACGAAGCCTTCCCCACTCCACAAGCCATATTTCTTTGTGATTGGTTTGTCGCTAGATAATTAAATCAAAGAAGACTTGGAGGAGGTAAGTGTACTCCGCCAGTAGTCTAGAGGAATTTATAAATGTTGATTTTAATAATCTCCACTCCCCCCTCTCTAAAGATACTGACATTGTCAAAATTGATAATCTTAAAAGCCAAGGGGGGTGGATTCGGATCCCAGGCAAGTCCCATGAAAAATTATTTAAATCAATTGCATACCAATTGATATAAATAAATGTTCGATGTTGTATTGGAAATTTACTTAATCTGTAAATACCGATGCTGGAGTCGGATGTGGAATAAAATACACTAGTATCTTTTATTTTTCAGGATTTTTTTATTGGTCTGGCTATTGGTATTTACAGATTAAGTAAATTTCCAATAAAGCATCGAAGAAAATTTCTAATCCCATTCCTTCTTTGTGAAATAAATAAATATGCCTGGATTACATATATCAGAATCACACACATACAGACAGCCCATTTTGCGAGATCCATTTTTTTTTTTTTTAGATTCAGAGGATCATAAAACGAGTATTTCCGTTGAAATCCCGATCGCAATACTTTCTCTAAACTATATATTAAATATATAGGTAAAGAAAAAGTCTTTAGGCCCTGTTAAACTCGACCAGTTGATGTGGGTAGGTCGATGCCGCCAAATGATAATTTAAATTTGTATAATTTAAAAAAATATATATATATAAAATATATTTATAGAGACACTAGATATAAAAAGAGAATTAGTCTAACATTGCTCAATAATTTAATTATATAAAATAAAAAAATAAATAAATAAATAATTTTTATCCTTTTTTGTATTAATCGGTCAAGGCCTCGTAATAAGTCAAGACAAAATAAATAAGAAAATAAACATTGACGGTATATATCGGCCGCAATACGTTTATTTGGTGGAGTTTTTTTTTTTTTTTATAGCAGAGACAGATTACTCTCCCTGAGGTTGGGGGGTCACCCCCCGAAATGGCGGCACATCAACCCGAGGTGCTACCCACTCCAGGATCGCTACCAACATGCCAAAAGGCATATTATTATATTAAATAAATATGGTATGTAGATTTTACTTGATAATATTATTATCAATATTCGAGATATGTATTTATTATAGAAAATATAGTAAAAGCAATTCATGGAAACCAAATTGAAATTAAACAACTGACATCAATATAGAGAAATAGTAAAAATCCGAATCCCACCTGGACATTATGTTATCTTTACGACCTCAAAAACAATCGTAGTTAAAATAAATAAATATCGACTCGTTTTTTTTGGTCATTGAATAAAATTTCCCTTCGATATCTTTCTTTTACCAAATTCATTTGTTAGGTATTTTATTTGAATAAATTTATAAATTATTTTCTGCCCGAAAAAGCCCCAGGTTGGATAAGGATATAAATTTGTTCATTTCGCTTTCTGGAAGCTAGGCAACCCAAGTGACCAACTCTCTAACGGATTTTCCGATTATTTGCTCCTGAGGTTCTCCTGAGCGGACCAATTCAGAGTCCCCAAACGAATGCTCAGTTGTTAAATCTCCCTAGAAATTATGAATTGAGCCTGGGTGATCCCTAGAGCTCTGGAGCAATTAAACAAAAATCCATTAGTGAGTTGGTTGTTTGGATGGCAGCAACCAAACACGTTCTAATTTAGACTCCACATAGTATTATTTGGTATACTGCACTCGAGCTAGAGGTTCACAAAATAGAATATTCATCGTCAAGTGGCGAAGCTATCGTATGTCAATCATGGGTCGTAAGTCCCTGATGATGCCCTAAATCCCCAAATTGAAAAGTTTTTTTTTGGAATATGAAATATAAATTAATATGATTTTTTAAACAATCCCAAAACACATATAGACTATAATAAAATGATTTACCAGCAGCATAGCTTGTAGGGTAGAGTCATACTCAAGTTTCTTTTTATTTATTTCCAGATAAAAAGATAAAATATTGTAACTCGTACAATATAGCCAACGAAAAAAAAAGAATTTATCTACGAAAAGTTATTGATTGAATAGAGTGAAATGCCTTTGCTCAATAAAAACTCAAAATTGAGACGATTCGAACAACATTCAACACTCACACGCCAATGTATCAACAACATTGTCGCTCTTATATGTACAATATTTCAAATACACCCTAACAAACTTTGGGCTAAATACAACCACCAAATTGGACTGAAGATGCGCCAAAAACCTCGTTCGAAACGTCTCAATTTTGTGTTTTTTTTTTTGAGCATCCACAGGCTTTTTGAAAATTTCACCTTGAGCCTGATGCATTAATAACAACAACATGTAAAAGTATCCTAGGGGTTTATTTTGTTATTAATAATCAATATTTCATTTGCTTTGCAATTCTTGACGTATTCATTCCCATAGATATCAATTATGACAAGCATTAATTAATATTAAAATTTTGGGACTTACTACAAATAAATAAATAAGTGAAAAGCACTCAATAAAAAGTTTTATTTTTAAAAAATATATTTATGTATATATTTAATAAAATAAATTTCCCGGGTGGGAATTACGAGCAAAAAGCATTCACTTCGCCCTTTGAAAGGATTAAAGCTAAAACCCGGGATTGAGAGGGCACCTTCCCAATTAGAACATCTTCCTTAGTGGAGATTAGATTGCTAGGTCTGAAATGGAATCAGTCGAATATAATGGAATATACGATAGAATGGCCTTTACAACACGTTTTGACTATTTTCACATTGTGTGTGTGCCAAATTCTATTAAATTAAACAGAAGGATTTAGAGTTAGAAACTAAAAGTAACTTAATACGGGCCCATTAGATGGAACGTACAGAGATGGGCTTATTGTATGAATTTTGACTGTAGGTAAATAGACTTGATGGGAATACAATAAAAAAAAAAGAGGCCTTAATTTTTAATTTATCTTATAAAAAATTTTCTAGATAGTTTCTTCTTTTTCTAAGAATTTTTACCAGCGGATAGGAATTATTTTTTCTCTCAAATCCTTGCAAAAAACTCCAGGCTAATCAAATTATTGAAAAAGGAATTTTTTTTATAATATAGAATGATTTTTAGCTAGATTCACAAAATTTCGTTCAATGTGTGCCCGCAGGGCATATCCTACAATGTTGCATCATCCCAGAGAGGTCAATTTTGAGTTTTTATTGAGCAAAGGCATTTCACTCTATTCAATCACTAACTTGAGAATTGAAGAAGTCCAGTAATGTCCAGTTATGACGGGTCATTGGAATAAAACCTCAATCCTCTGTCAAAAAGAAGTCAATTTTTTTTTTTTTTTGGAAAATACAGATAAATTTTTTTGATTCAAGGGAGGACTTAGTTCGAATAACTAGAGGTCATGTAGCCCCAGGGCCCGAATTATGAAACTAATAATACTAATAAATTGATAAATTAATAATCACCTGAAAATGTTTTCTCGGGAGATCGAAACGTAAACAAGTTAATGGAATTAAATTTGAAAAAAGAAATCTTTGTTTATTCGTTTCTCAAAGATTAAAAAAAGAATTATTTATAAATGAATCAGCAAACAATTTTTTAAAAGCATTTCTAATGATACATCGATTCATAAATTTCAGAAACTCCGACACAGACTTTCGCTAGTCCCAATGGACCTTGGATGCCCTGACTCATCTCCCGAGGGAACACAATTCTTGGAATATCCGAGTTTTATTTTATCTCTATTGAATATTCTGGTCAAATCCTGAGGTAATGTTTAAGATAGATGAAATATCCTTTCCCTTTTAAATCAAAAACCATCTGAAAAAGTATACGAAATAAGATTAATATCTATTAGACGATATTAGAAATTCCAATTGAGTTGATTATTTGTTTATTCCCGAGATTTAGGAATGGTGTAATAATAATATAGACCGATAATCAGAAGCCGGCCCATTACACAGAATAACGCTTAATGAAGGAAATGGAAGACTAATACTCTAAGTAATTCAGGATGGTCGAGATACTTAAGAAAATAAAATAATTTTCATGCCCTTTTTTTTTTATAAAAGGGTGTTTTTTTAAATTATTTACATATTTATATTTTAAAGTGAATTTTTCTTTGTTAGGTTCGGTTATTTTAACCTTTTAACCTACTATTTATTTAATTATTTTTGTTTAGAGTTAGAATTTGTCATTTAAAGTATTCCACTATTTATTATTATTTTTTTTTTACAGCACCTTTCTTTTTGCTTGGAAAGGGGGGAATTATATTCTCTGGTTTATTAAAAAGGGCGGAATAAAACGGAAAAGGTTGGGAACCACTGCTTTAAGTTGTATATAAATTGAGTAAAATCCACTGAACTGTTTGAGGTACGTTTCGTGCAAACGGCCTTTTGTCCCTTTCCCTTTTGAGAGAGTAGAATAAGCTTCTAAAATTAATGAGAATGTAGCCTAATACAAAACGGAATAAAATTTCCAAATTTGAATAACGATTTAGCACCCACCTCGTAGCCGAGAGTCTAAAGATATTGTGAATAATCTTAAAAGCCATATCCCAGGCAAAATTTATTAAAATCAACTGGATACCAAATAAATATAAATAAATATGCCTGGATATTATAATTATTTTATTTCAAGTCTACAAGATCGCAGATGTAGAAAAGATAAAAAATTTGAAAAATTTAGAATAAATTTTTTTTTAATTTAAAATTTTGAAAAAATAATAACTGGAATTATTGAAATTGAGATTGAAGACAGTTCATTTAGCTGATCCACCGTTCGGAAAATAGAAATATGCTCTCTTTTTGTAAACCATGGCACATGGAAATGAAAAATAAATAAATAATATTATCTCTCCTGTGTTGATAAATGAAAACCACTTATGAAAGATTGATAGAAACTTTGTTTATAGTGGAAATAAAATGGGTACTAAACGCAACATTAACTATTTTTATTACAAACAAGAGGAGTGTTTTAATATTCAAAAACCTTTTCTATTAGAAATAAATATGTAAATTTTAAATTATCACTTTTCCAATTTAATAAAATAGAAGCTGGAAAAAGGATAATGCAGCCAGGAGAAAAATAAAAGTTGAATTTTCGTTCGACGTTTCGGGTACACCCCACCCCCCTCCCTCATGACCTGGTCGACAGAAAATATAACTGTTTTATTTTTCTCCTCCTACTTTGAATACAACCATATTTTTTTTTTTTTTTTTTTTTATTAAAATTTTAAAAAGAAAAAAATTTTTTGGTTTGGGGGCCGGAAAACTAAGGTTTCCCCTTAAAAAAAGGGGGGGGGGGGGGTGTCATTCAGCCATGTTTATTTGGCCTATCCAAAGTCGAAGACATTCCTTTAGGCTCGCATAAAATTTTAATTTTTCTTTTAGACACCCATTTTTTGCAATTTAGCAGTCATAATTAACAGTTTTTATGTTTAAAAGAAGATATAGTAAAAAAAATTTAATGGATTTTTTTTTTTTTTTTTGGTTTAATGAGATAAATTTTTTATGCATCCGTAACTCAGACATACCCTTAAGTAATGTTACTTATTCTCTTTTATAAATAATAAAATAAAGAATATAATTGAGAATTTTAATTTTTCCACCCTTTTCATCTTAAAAAAAAAAAAAAAAAAAGTATTTTAATCAAAACTAAATTGCAATCTAGTTATAAATAAAAGGAAACATTTTAAAACAACATAAAATTCCTTCTTTCCTTTTCATGAAAAGGGTCAATTTTGAGAACAAAAAAGAGAGCTTACTTAATTTGAAAAAAAAAAAAAAAAAACTTTCCCTTCAATAAGAGTTTGAATAGGTAAGTTAATGGCTGATTAAATTACCCTTTTGAGCCATCTCTTAAAGTGAATCCACTTACTTTATGTGTATAATTAAATGACGATAAATTATGAAAAAAATGGACATCTTAATAAAAAAGTTAAAAGCACCAAGTAAAGAGAAAACATCTTATTTTTAGCGGATTTAATCAGAAAGGTGTTCCAAGGTGAATTTTTCGGGACACCAAACGGAGAGGAGAATCAATTTAAGGGCTGGCTTATTATAAAAATAAAGAAGATCGGAGCCCATTGGCTTTCATATCGAAAGCCTTCAGGACACGGCATCCGTTGAATTTCGAATGCAAAAACAATTGAGAGTACTAAAGTTTCCTCTACCTCGGATGAATATATGAAATATAATATATCGCGATGGCAAAAAATTCGATATCGAGATTTTTTACTTTCCCGAAGGGATGGACAAGGAAAGACTCAGTTGTGTGATGTGTTTATTCCATCAAATTTATTATATTTAATAATATATTTTAAATTTAAATCTTAAATTAATTATTGAATTTAAATAAATAAATTTTATCGCGCATGGGAAACGAACTACTGAAGTAAGAGCTTTACCTCCGAGAGACAGAGACATTGTTGACTTGACAAACACAAATTACGAACTTAAGAAATTTTCCTCAATTAAAAAACTATCCAACGAAATAGTAGATATATAAAATAAAGACGAGAAGATTATAATTGAATGTCAATGTAGAAAGAGAAGATACTAATTAAACAAGATATAACAATGCTGGGACTAAGAAGAGAGAACACAAAGGGTCTTTGATAAAAGAGAGATGATGAAAGAAACGCTGCAAACAATCATTTATTCTGACCTAAATAAAGAAAGATTGATAGGCAGTTAATTGATTTTCGGCTAAGAGAAACAGACAATCGATAAATAAGCAAAATGTTCCTCTCTCTCTCTCTCTCCTCATATTCTTTTTATATATATATATATAATATTAATATTATTACTAAATGAAGATATTTTAAAAGTAACATTTGATAATAATTATCTAATGATAATAAAAATTTCCACAAATGAATGGCGTGAATAAACGATAAGGCGAGCTCTATTAGGAGAATTTCAAATTAAATTTTTTTTTTTTATATTTAATTTTTGTAATGAATTTTCATTTTTATTCCTTTATTAAAAATAATAATATAATTCCAGTGAAAAAGCTAAATATGTTCAACAAATTACAAAAAATGAGATAGAGATAATTTTTTTATAGTATATTATTATTTTAACTATTAAATTTTTTTCAATTCATTGTAGTGTTTACTTGACAGCGGGAGTATCGGCGTTAGATTATTTTCCGCTTTAGGAAAAGTTTATAAGCACGTCGTTTATTTAGTTTAAAATGGCATTTTAAATAGAGAGAATAAAAAATCTGGCAAAAGTATAGATAGAGGAATCGATTTTTTTTTTTTGTCCAAATCATTTATCTGCTTCTGATATTTCTGGAGACCCCGATCTTTAGGACATTAAAAGGGTTCATGTCCTCTGCAATCGTCATGAATATTATAAATATACCATACCTGAACAGTCCAAGTATTGATATGTCAGTCACTGAGATGAAAGAAGGCCTTGACTCTAAATGTATATAACTTTAATGATTGCATTTGAGTAACCTCCGAAGAAGAAACAAAGTGCCTTCAAGTCAATAAATTCATTTGGAACATTACTTATTTTTTTCTTCCTCCTGTCGCTGTCATCTCAATACATAAATTGTATCGATTGTGTATCTCAAGAGCCTGGCACTCACACTTTATAGTCGTATATTGTAAATTTACAATATTTATGACGATTGAGGGTGGCAAGAACCTTATTTAAACAGCCCATGTTCTGAAGATGAGTGGTGTATAATCCGCGAAATGTCGACAGAGGGAAATAAAATGATTTGGCCCGAAAATAGACGTTCATTTGGATTCCTCTAGAATAAAAATTATTTTATTAGTAATATATTCGTATATCTCTATTAATTTGATATTTAAGAAAAGTATGAATAAAGCATAGTTTGATGTTTTACCGCCCTTTAGAGTCTATGCCGATGCCGAAAAAGACTAAAAAAAAAAATTAGTGATTGGCACTGAGACTTTTTTAAAGTCTTTTTCGGCATCTGAGGCCATTAGACTCCGCTTTTATATATTTATATTAATTGGAGGCCAATATAATGTAAATACACTTTTCTTTGTCAGGATGGGAAGCGAACCAGTGACCTTTCATATGTGAAGCTAGACCTCTACCAAGGAACAGGGCCAATCACTAATTACACAATGTTTAGCGAGATCCTTAAGCCCGTTCATTTACATACTCATATAATATTATTTAGAGAGATTTTAACTTTTAATTATTTGAAGACAATGGAATTTTGAGAGAGATCTTACATCCCCATTTGTGGAAAATAAAAAAGAAATTTTAAGTTAAAGACATATTTTGGTTTTACAAATTTTATTATTAGTATTGTATTAAATGAAATAAATGGATTTTATTTTTCAACAAAATGAACGATTATTATTGATCAACAAAAAATTATAAATAAAGTTTCGCTAATATTTGATTCATTTTAAATTAATAAATAATCATCTGACCCCTTTGAATAAATATTTTTTCGATTAAGACAAAATAAATATTTGTAAATAAAAATGTGAAAAATGAATTTATGCACCATTACAATACTCTATATATGATAAAGAGAAAAAGAGAGAGAGAGAAATGTAAAACGCCCTTTATTTGTTTCGTTCGGCACAGACAGGGATTTCCAAATGAAATCCAACTTTTATTTTACTTTCCTATTTATCAGAATGAATATTTTTGGTTCGTTTCACGATTTTAAATATTTTTTTTTTTCTTTCATTTCCATTTGTTTAGCAGTGGAAAAATAAAAAAAATAGAGGGTTTTCTTTGATGAGATGATTTATATTTCTTGATAGTGATTTTAAGGTTTCTTTTATTATACTTTATTTCTTGAAAGAAAATTCTTCTTGATTATTGAAATAAGAGATTGACCAATTATGAAAAATTTTATTCCAATAAATTCTAAGAAAAAACAAATAAAATTCATAGCAATAAAATTCCTCTTAAATTAAGATTATTCTTAGTAACGTTTCTGGATATGGGCTTAAAAGTTTATCGAAAAAATTTCAAGATAGTCCAATAATATCAAATTATAATTTTTTAATAATAAATTCAAAAGTACTCACAAATAGAGTGATAACAGAAGAAAGAGGATTCTTGTAGATTTTCAAATACACACCTGAAAGAAGAGAAAAAAATTTTTTTATCCCTTGTTTTTAAAGATAATTTTATTTAAATGGTACAAAAAATTCAATGCTCTCCCTTTGTTGTTTTTTAACGTCACAAAAATATCACTAGTAATCTTCTTAACTCTGATCCCTTAATATTTATTCGAAATCTCTATTTTTTTAATTAAATGCATTTAAATCATATTTGCAATCAATGAAAACAAAATAAATCTTTCATAAATAAAAAAATTTTTATCTATAAATATCAGAGTGGGGTTAGATCAGGGGTAGATCCATGGGTCAATTTGGGGGGGGGGGGGGGGGTAAAAAAAAAAAAAATCACTTTAGGGGGGGTTTTTTTATTTTTTTTTTTTTTTTTTTTTTTTTTTGGGGGGTTTTTTTGGGATTGTTTGTTTTTTTTTTTTTGTTTTTTTTT